>CAJNOP010003860.1:0-11836 GCA_905250075.1 Rotaria sp. Silwood1 | reverse complement strand
CGTGAAAGATAAAAATATTTGGTCGACATGATAAAGAAACACAGAAACGAAGCAAAGATCTCATGATTTAATATATAAAGAAGAATTTTTGTTTGTTTGTTCTTTAGGGTGTGGATGTGAGTATGTGAAGACAAGACCACATTCATAGTCAGATTCACACCCTTGCTGCATTTATATTAAACAATAGAATTATTTTCAGCTTTCCTATTTTCGCCCCTTTATGCATTGGTTAAGATACAGTTGTTCAAATTATAAAGTAAGAGACTCATTGATTATGAAGCTCCCAACATAGAGCTAATACCACATAAGTGTTTCTTTCAGCATCTCGTGAGCATAATGCCTTTTTGTCACTGATTATGAATCACACTATATAACGAGTGTGGAATTCACATAACTATGAAAAGTATTAACTGTTTCCGTGCTGATCTCATATGCATAAGTTTACTACTGATAATAGCTCGAAACACCTCTAGTCAGTCGTTCATCAACTCTCGGAGCAATTGTTATTACTCTAGAATCGATTTGTACATTTTATCATAAACTCTGAAGACGATACTTCAGGTTAATAATGTCATTGCTATATATGATCATAAACCCTAGAGACAGTTGATGGTTCCTACGCACGCCTAGAACCTTAAAAGGTTCAATACGACACTTCTTTTTAGAGAGTATCAATTCTTAGCGAGATAGACTTTTGCTGCTAGTGTAAATGCCTCTCAGATTAATCAGTACTATATTTTCTGTCTAACTTTTATTTTCGACAAACAAATCAGTTACATTTCCTTGTTACAAATTCGAGATTCTTTAGCCACTGTTGAAGACGTGGATGATTGGCACGTAGTGATCGTTGTCCAATATCAATAGCTTGTTGATGATATTGACGTGCTTTTGAGTACTGACACATCTTACCATAAACGTAACCGATACTGCTGTGGGACTGAGCCAAATCAGGATGACTCGAAGGAAGTATTTTTTGTTTAATTTTCGGTGCTTTTTCATGAGACGAAAGTGCTTTCGAATACTCATTCATCTTTTCATATACAGAACCGATATTATTGTAAGAATAAGCCAAGTTGAGATTATTTGAAGAAGGTTGTTACTGTTGAATTACAACTGCTTTTTCATGAAATAAAAGTGCTTTTGAGTATTCATCCATTTTTTCATAAGTAGAACCAATTTTGCTATAAGAAGGTGCCAAATTAGGATGACTCGAAGAAAGTGTGTTTCGTTGATTTTCAAGTCCTTTTTCGTGATACAAAAGTGCCCGCGAGTACTGATTCATCTTTTCATATACAAAACCGATTTCATTGAAAGAAATCGATAATGAAGGATGATTTAGAAGCAAAACTTTTTGTTTGATTTCAAGTGATTTTTCATAATATGTAATTGCTTCCTCATATTTTTTTGATTTTTCTTGCTTCATCCAAGTTGATGATAGAAATTTATTTTCTCACGATCATTATATGTTTGATCGATAAGAACTTCGTATAATTCATTGGCTTTATCAAATTGGCCAAGTTTGATTAGCAATTTACCTAATTTATCCCATTCAGTCGATCCTCGTACCTCATTACGTATTTGTTCAGTAAGAACATTCAGTTCTGAATCGTTGTCATTGGTCTGGATTAAGTCTATCTGCCATAAACGATTGTCGTCGTTGCTTTGTATCATATTACCAATACGAAAAACAGTATGCATTGAAAATAGAATTTCTTCTTCTGTTTTATAGTAACTGACGTCGTTGATACAAGCAAAATGAGTTGACTTTATTGAAGGATCAATCGTTATCACAAAAACAACACCTCTTGAAGATGGACTAGTAAGAGAACTACGAGCAAAGCCATGAGCTACACTCAGATTTTTGCTTGTAGACAAAAAATTGTTAAACGAGATCAGCCCACCTTGTGTTTTCAACATTTTATCAAACTCTATCTTGAGTAAACCTTGTCCTTGAAAGATAGTAAATGAGTCCAATTGAGGATGCTCACTAAATTGGTTTATGTGAAGTTGTCTGATTTGATGATAAAGATCACGAATAAAGAAACCCATTTTGATGATAGTATCTACCTCCATCATGCGCAAAGCTCGGTTGAGTACCGAATAAAGGCAACATTCATGCGTATACTACTAGATAGGCAAATGATTATCATAATTCTTTTTCGAATTCGTCGATATTATTCAATTGAACAACATTATCAGCAAATTTTTCGCGATAGTACGTGGTAAACTCTTTAATATGTTGTTCATTAAAGTCAATAGTTAATAAAAATTTCCTTCAATATTTGTGTATACATAAACGTTGGATCGAGTTGATCTAAATTTTCATAAAAATCTCCGCTATTCGTTGAAACAAAGCTGATAGAAACCAAATCTTGATCATATTTTTGCACGTTTTTTTTAAGTGCTTGACAAATGGGTGAAATTGCAGAGAATATATCTTTTACTTTGGACCATTGTTTTGTCCATTGTTTATCTAATGACTCATTTTTACAAAAGATGTAAATGGAATTAATTTGAGTTATATCGTGTACAAGTGGCACAATGTTTTGACTTAGTTCATCTGAAATAATCATCATGACTTTTTCTTCTTTGATATCGATGAGAAAAGTCAATGCATTGATCAGTATCGATAAATGTATTGATAGTATTAACAACTCTTTGTAATTCAGTAATTGAATTACGAAAGTCATTGTCATTCACTTCGTTAATATGAGAATGTAACCATATGAGGATGAAGTTTTGAATAATATGAGAATTAAATGGTGGATGTGCTCCCATGGTAGTTTGTTCAGGTGATGCTGTTGCCATTGTATTTGTGGAACATGCAATCTTTTTTCATGGCCTTACTATTCCAATGAAGTGGTAACTTTCTATTTGTTGCTTCAAATCTATTCTGTAATATGCATATGTCGTCGTAAACAGAGATCAACCGAAAAATTCGTTGGCAACAATGTACGAAAAAACACGTGAAGTTTTGGTATCGTTGTTATTATTACTAATAAGTAACAACATTCTATGATGAAAAAGCCTTTCGTTTTTTTCATTTTCCTCTTTCTCAAAGAAATAGTTGAAGAAATTTTCTCTCTTCCTCTCTCTCTCTCGCCATGTTATTCTGGATAAATAGATAAAGTTGAAAAAATTTACGATGAAATAAAATCCATTGACCATTGTAAATTCAATTAAAACCTATTTCAATCAAACTTACTCTTATTCTTCGAATATTTTTCGTTTAATAAAACGGATGAAATATGAGGACGTTCCCAACCAGAAGAAATATTCTTTTCAAGATCGAAAAATAAATTTCAGCGATTTAGTATTGAAAGGGTAAATGTCAACAATACTATTTTTCTACCTAGGATATTTTTTGAAGAGTTATATATACTCGTGCTCAAAGTACGTGAGCGATTACTCGTTTAGTAAAGATGATTGTCTGGAAATATTCTTCAACGTTGACTCTACAATTAGAAAAATGTTTAGAAATAAATCAGTTGAGATCGATTTTGAAGGATTGATTCTACAAGGATTATTTCGATTGTCCTATTCTAGAAATACACTGCTTTTGAATGGCTTCATAACAAAAATGATGTTAACGATGATGTAACATTATACAGAGATACTTTTACAGATTTCATCTAACAATGCCGTCCGGAACTCACCGAAACAGAAAGCTATTCATAGATGAAGACAGAACCCCATGTCGTCTACTTAGGTAAAAATTTCTGGCTAAAAAAATCGACTTAAAAGCTGAATGATTTTAATCGAAATGTGAATGTTCAGCTGGACACCACTCACATCCACATGTACCCATACCCCATCGACATTTCTAACATGGACTGACTTCTGTTAGCAGTATTTGAATCACTTGAGCTTTACCTTCAATGATATCGAGTTTCAGTGGATTTCAGAAAATATAATAGTTATTTTGGAATAGAGTGATTTCATATTGCCAGAGACGAAATACTAGGCATTGATTTACGGGTCAACTATATTGCTTGTATATTGGTATTATAAATTAGTGAAATATGATGTAGAAAAAAAAAACATTTTGGCATCTTTTGAAGTGTCTTCAATTTTCAACTCACGAGCGAATATGGAGAAAAGTGCAAAATACTAAAGAATTCATTAAAAAAACAATTCTTTTGATCAAGTACTGAAGAGAGAATTACTTGTATGTATCAAGTTTTTTCGTTCGAAGGCCATGAAGAGCTAATACTTTGGATTTAAAGTATTCCAATGATATTCTACTGTTTGAGATAATTAAATTGTGGATCAAAATTTGACTCCTAATATCTCTATTTATAATGGTAAGAAGTCGAAATATGTCAAGTTTTGCTTGTTCGCTTTCTCAATGCATTGAAATCGATAAACATGAATATGCATGTGTTTTGACAAATTGATCTAATTTTGAGCACTAGTGAACACGTTATAAGACTCATTTTTTGGATTCTTCTAACCGCAGTGCATTGAAATAGTGCTGAAGTTTTTTCCTACTTTCTCCGATGCCTGTTGTCTTGACAATACCATTCTAATGAATATCATGTAATTAATTTCCACATGAAATTATTGGTTTTAAAGCTACAATGAACACATCAAGAGAGAAAAAGCAAACATTTTCTGCATTGATAATGTTTGTTTTAAAGCGACTATTGAGTCGTTTTTTAGATCCGCAGCAGGATAATTACAGTTCAAAATAGACGAAATGATGATGTGAAAATAAGAATATTCAACTAATTCTTCCATTCAAATAAGAATATGCGACTATTACAATGTGTCAAGGAGTATATCAATTTCAGTCTCGGCATTGATTGATATACAGCAATATGATATTTCTTCATATACTATTCTTACCATGATTCCAGTACAGAGTCTGTAAAATCAAACTAGTTCAATGTTGATGTCAATTTTATGATAACTATACTGTTAGCAAATAATACGCGTTTTTATTCAATAAGTACAAATTTTTGAAAATTAAGATCTCAGTGGAATTGAAATGCATTGAGTCAAGAGATAATTCGAGATCTTGGTTTTTTTCTACGTTAAAGAAGCATGTTCCATTCATTTTTTGATGAAAACAAAAATTCAAATAATTCATAAAAGAATAATGAACATTATTCGTACATTTCGTTGCAAAAGAATAACTACAAATAGACTTATTATATGTATTCATCCATGCTGAAATTTAACAAATAATAAATCAATTCATGAAAATAATAGCAAAGGCGACAAAACAGGAAACGAACGCAATTAGTGGGTTGATGCCATCCTTACTTGCAATATATATATTGTGTGCATCATTTTTTCCATCTCAGTCAACAGCATTCTGTTTCTCGAATTGCGTGACATAGCAACATTAACTTTTATAATATAACGTCCATTTCAAAAATGTCAACTAATAATGCCACTAAGGCATATATCGCTTCTCTTCAATATACTTCAACACAAATCAATTTATATGTGCCGACTTTTATCATGATCTTTGGCGTTGTCGGCAATCTGACAAATATATTGGTATTTACTCAACGAGCACTTCGATCGAAACCATGTGTTATCTATTTTCTTGTGTCCAGTATAACAAGTTTTATGAGTCTTATCTCGGGTCTTACACCACGTTTATTTCAAAGTTTATTTCTGGTCCCAGATGCAACACAGGTAGTATCTGTCTTATGTAAACTACGTATCGTGGTTCTCTTTATCACTCGTACTATTTCTTCATGGCTTCTTGCTTTTGCTACTGTTGATCGTTATGTGATCTCATCTCTTGATGTCAATAAACGACAAATGAGCAATTTGAAGAACGCCTATCGGTGCATTATAGTCATTACTATTCTTTCAATTATATTCTGGACTGAATCTATCTATTGTTTCGATGTCAATCTAACTGGTACTCCACAACCATGCTATGCCAAGTCCGACTCATGTCGTATCTTCAACGATCTTTCTCAATCTTTAGTTACAACGCTGATTCCATCGACAATCATGTTCATACTTGGTTTGTGTACTATTGGCAATATTCGACAATCTCGACAAGTTGGACCTTCATTGACAAATACGACTGGCTCTACTCGGAGAGGACATGGAAAAGATGAACAAAGTTTGACAGTGATGTTGGCATCACAAGTTATCCTTCTCACTATATTCAATCTTCCACAAGCAGGACAAAAGTTCTATTTAACCTACACATTTTATGCGAAAAAAGCATCATCCCAAGTAGCACTTGAAAATTTTGTTTTCAACGTTGTACTTCTTTTTACCTACATACCGAATTGTATTCCATTTTACTTGTACACAATAACTGGCAGTTTATTTCGAGAAACACTTGTAAAATTAGTACAACATGGAATCGGACATTTAAAATGTTGGAATTAGAACTTAATTGAATCTACATTTAACATTGAAATACAACAAACCTTGATTTTTATTGTACATTCCAAAACGAAAGACACTTCACAATAAATTGAATATCACATAACGAGTGTGAGTCTTAGAATTCGTAATCTGGACACCCACTTTCACCACCCCTGCCAAAAAACTAGTTCTGTTTCTAAGTCGGAAATTGTGACATATCAGAGCAAAATAGGGTGTGAGTATCGATGTGGATGAATTAATAAAAACATAGACACCCACACCCACATCTGAAAGTACGCAGTCATTGTTTGATAGGTTTAGTCTTTTTTTGCGAATTCAGAAAAACAGTTACTATTCTCAGACTAATCGATCGTGACAACAGCAGAAATGGTTGATCATCAGTTTAACACAACGAAATGCTTGTTGAGTGGGGGTGTGAGTGTAGCTGTAGCTGTGGCTGTTAGTGTTATCCACATCATACAAACACCTACACCTACATCCTAGTTTTGTCATTATTAAGAATACAAATAGAACAATGAAAACATACGCACGGGATTAGAGTGACAATATTTAGACGGGACGGGATGAAAGAAGTCTCTGAACAACCTCCGGCAGGCCTTGCCAGGGCAGTTTCTGATCGTCTCGTCAGTCTCTGAATCAAACTACTTAGATCTCATTATTAGATTTCATTGTTGAAACTAAAAAAACATCTTTTAGAACAATAAATTTCATAACAATTCCTTGCATTGACAACACTGACCAAGCGAAATGAATTTCTGTCGACAATTGTGTGTCTAGGAAATCAAAATAACAGCGTCAAGGGGGCGACAAAATAAATGCACACAAAATACGCTTGACAAAGATATTGCACTGCCACTTGGAGGAACTTGGATATTTTGGTAAAATTTTCAAAGCATGGTTGATAGCCATTGTTTTTGTATAAGTTCTATTATGCTAGCAGATTTTTTTTTGAAACTTCTTCCTAAGAAAATGTTACATCTTGATGAATACAATGGCCACAATATGAAATATCTCCAGTACTAATGTAGACAAGAAAATGGTGTTCCCTAAACATATTTTTCAGTGAACAACCGTGTGATAACTACATTATTGTTGTGTAATTGATGTGTCATCTGTATGTCTGCATGAAATTGATCCATGACTGTCTACTACTAATCAATTCATTTGTTGTTTTTTCATCATTTCCCTTATTAGCACGATAATAGACTATCTGAAATTATGAACTAAAATTTATTCTTGACTTCTTTTAGATGTGTTTATGACGATTAGAAGAAAATAATATTAAGAGAATGTATCACATGGAATTATTGTAAAAGAATCATCCAGATTAAATGATTATTATGAATACTAAAGCGCCATGGATTAGTTTACATTGTTAAATGTGAAATTTCCATGTTACTGAATTATATCTAGCAAAAGAAATTTTTTGATGAGTATAAAAAAATACATATAGCGAAGAAAGAAGATCGTATCATGTTGTTTGAAAATCAGCTGATGATCTTAGCTCTTGCTAAGTTGGATACTAAAATAAGCAGAGGAAGAATGAAGCGAAGCAAACGAAGAATGCTTAATAGATGATCGTGAGACAATAATGAATGAGTCAAAGGTCGACTAAAAACATTTTTCTTTCGATAGTTTTTTTTTAACTTTGAAGAAGATTTGAGTTCGGCGTTTTGTTTTCATTGGAGCTAAACATGTTCTGTTGATGTTACACTATTGTTCCAAAAACTATTTAGATAGAGATGGATCGATCAAGCTACACAAAAACAAGATTTTAAGCTATTCTCTCAGAGCATAATACATGAAAGTACAACGCGAGGAACTATCGAATACTTGAAATACTTTTAGTTAGTTATAAAACGATTATCATCAAATAAAAAGTCTTGAATTTTAGCGTCTCGGTCAGAATGATGAACTATCACCTAAATATAATAATCTAAAGTGAGTGAAACATTTAAGAATACAGAATGTTCTCTATTGAAAATGATTTAACTTGTCCTTGTCTGTCGGAGAAGTAGCTCATCTCTTATTTTTCTTTCATTTGTTAAAGCAAAAGCTTAGGTATGATTTTGATAGAAACTCTCTTGAAATCAATGTATTCAGCCAAAAGAGACAATCATTTTTGAAAGTCACAATACTTTTATATAATGAACATTCGGTTGCTTGATGACCATTGAAAAGTGCGCTATCGAAGAATGCTCAGAACGATATGAATGTGGGTCTGAAACCGAATCGAATCAATTTGTTTTCTGTCATATTCGGTTGCCATTCATATCGTTATTTATGATGGCAAGAGACTAAAGACCGAACGAAAAAAAGAATAATGCTGAAATAAGCAATTTGATTGGTATAAAGTTAAAAGATAGTTATGTCATCTTTTTTTTCGAGATAACTAAATTTTAATGCACCAATCAAATTATAGGTCAATCGAGCTAACTGAACAATAAAATATATGTAAATAAATAGATGAATGAAAAAGTGACGGTTGAAATTTACTTTTTCTATTATTTCCATCTTCATATTAAGGCAACCTTGATTTATGATTAGAATATTAGCTATTATAGTACGTAGAAGTAATGATTTAAGACAGAAATAGAGTTATTTTATTTCTTTGGAATGTGTAAGACCTAAATGGAAGCTTTATATATTTGTCTCATCCATTTCGGGTCACAATAGAAGGTCGAAAATGAAATAGAAAATCGACACAAGGCCGAGATACACGCTGCTCAAAGATGTCGAAGCATTCACACGCTTTGATCGACTACTTCCTATCAGAACACTAGGTATAGAGGGTATTGTTCTTTTTGTAGCAGTAGCGTTTCTTCTTTATTCAGACAAAGAAAATCGTAGTGGCACTTATCTGACGGCTGATTATCTTCATACAAATGGTTGTAAAGTTAACTATGAAAACAATTCATTTTATGATAGTATCGATATGTATCATCCTTTTCAAGCGGCGACATTATCGAAAAATGGACTGTGTCTAAACATAAAATAGCATTTTTTTAAAAATGTCAGAACCAAATAAAACCGAACCGAATCCGAATTGAACTTTTGTCATTCGTTTCGGTCTCTGGTGTGAGTGTAGGTGTGAGAAGATGGAGAAAGACTTCACACCCATCCACACCCTTTTTCTAAATAATCTTGCTTGACGTACTAAATTCATTTTTAAATGAAAATTCTAACTGTAAATGTAAGGAAATAAACTCTAAGAAAATGGTATAAAATAAAATAATATAACTAAACATAAAATAAAACTTACCATCTGATCAAGTAAAGATAATACGCACAATATTACGTAGATGTGTATCTTAAGAAAGTCAAGTCATCTTAGGGAAAGAATAATGAACAAAAGTTATTATCTACAGTCACCATATTTACTTATTATTTAAAAAGTATTAGTTAAACATATTTTTCATAAAATACATTTTGAAAATATTAACATTCGCTGTGTGGGTGTGGGTGACTGATCAAATGTTTAACTACTATAACGAACAAGTATTAATAGCGATTGGGTCCAAGCGTCTGAAAAAATAAGATGCTTCTCATGTCTAACTCATCTCTAAACTAGACTTTAAACGGGCGGCATTTTTTAGTTTAGAGTGTGTTTGTTTGAATGAATCATCTGAATGCTCGAGATAAAACATACATGATATTGCATGCAAGTATCGGATGATTCATTACTTATTTCTTTGGTTAGAAAAAGATTGGTACACTAATGCAATGCCGATTACACAGAAGTTTGAAACAAGGATTTTTTGAGACAAAAAGATGAAGATTACATATTGGCAGGTGAGTATATGGCTCATACAGAGTGATTCTATTTCATATCTTATTGACTCTCTCTGATGGAGGCGTACCCATGGATAGCTATATGGAACAGCGCAAAATGTGATATCTGAGTGTTTACTCTCACAAATAAGGAAATTTCGCTGTAGTTATTTTGATGCTGAAATATGCGCTATGCAAAAAACAGCCAATTGGTATTCATGTAAGAATAATCTTACTAGTATTTATTGGTACTTTTGGTTTATTTTATATAATAAGTGCCGTGAACAGACCTACAATGGCATTGTTATGGTCAACAATTCAAGAGATCTCGTTCATTTTCGAATACTGGCGAAAACGCTTGAAAAATTCGACAAGTTTTCATGCTTTTTACCTTGTTGAACGACATTAAAATGTTTTTCATCATAAAGTCATGAATTCTTTATAACTGATTCTCGATAGTAAATGTAAAAAAAACGTTCCTAATTCTCCCAGAATAACTCGATTTGGATCCAGGAAAGTATCCGATTGTGAAAAACATTTAGAATTACAACTTCTTATGTCTAAGTTGAAAAGAGAGCAGATAATCGTTTAATGAATGTAAATAACATCAGAAAAAGGTATATACGATCTGTCACGACTAGGGTGGCCTGATCTCTTGATTCTGCAAATTATTTCTGATTTGGTTGACGTTTGTTCATTTTTCTAAACTGATGTGAAGTCTTCACAATTAAACTTTGAGTAATAATTCAAAGCCATCATAGTATCTCTATTCTTCCGTAATGGCATCCTATATCTCCCTTCTCACTCAGCTCTTTTGAAGAAAACACGAACAGGGCTGTGACAGTTCAAGCTCATAAACTGGTAGAAGCTATCACAAAAAGATATGTATCCAGTTCTAGTTGCTCTCAAAGAAGCTGGTCACCAGTTGCCGCTCAGCTCAATAGAGAATCTTCTTTTTTCCTAAACTATAGACTTTTTGCTAAGACTAAAAATATCCAAGGTCTGGTTTACTGATTCCATATCCTCACCTCAGTCCCAAAAAAAATAGTTAAAAGAAAAAACAATCTAGCAGGATTGGGAAGGGAGTATAAACGCCAGATCCTGTCACTTGAATTTATTTTATATGATATCGAACAAGAACTATGTGGTGTAGCAACCGCATTTGATGCACAAGTAAAAAAAACGATAAACCTAATCCCTTTCTTTTTTTGCACTCAAAAATTGATTTACACTTGAGTCTATCAATTTGAATTCGGTCGTTTTTATATGAGAAACAAATGTTCGTAATCCATGTAACTTATTGCTATCTCTTTCATGTTGAGTTAATAGTTTTTCATCATTTGCAGTTAACTTTATCACTAAATTTATATCCTTTGTATTTAATAATTCATTGAAATCAATTGCAAAAATTTCTTGTTCATTATCACACATTGAAACATAACGATTAGGAAGTTTTGTATATTCGTAAATTTTATATTATAAATATGCTTATGTTTGCCATGAAAAACTAACATAATGATTTGAATCATGCTGATATTTCGCATGTAGAACAAAATATCAATCCAAATAATATCGATATTTGTTACGAAGAACAAACAAAATTGTAAGCAGAAATTTGATTCAGATGCAAGAATAAGTATGTACGATCATAAAAAATTCTCAGAGCGATACAGAATTCTATTTAAAAGCTGTTAAAAAA
>CAJNOP010003858.1:0-11836 GCA_905250075.1 Rotaria sp. Silwood1 | reverse complement strand
CTTTAGTCTTTAGTAGATGCCACTGTTCTATAATAGATAATTTGAAGGCATGTTCTCTGAGCCGAATCATGATATCTATTTCTTGATCAACGTGAACTATGCAATGATTGCATTGTTGAAACTAAGTTTTTCTTTTCAAATTCTTGTTAAAAAACTCATTTGTGAGCTTTTTTCTTTCGCTGAAATATTCGTGATTGTAAATTGATTAAATCAGAGAGCTTTGCAACGTTTCTCCTTTCAAATATTCGGTTACATCATCGATTAGCCTATCGAATTGATGCATACTCGTCATTTGATTTTTTCATATGCTTGTTAAAGATTAATGAAATAAAGTTATATTTGCACAAAGTAATCATTGAAATATAATCATAAATCGAAATTTATATCCAAATTAGATGAAAATCATATATATCAACAAAGAAGTAACTCTAAAAATAACAAGAGGACATTTTTAGAATTTAGATTTTTTGAGAAAAACAATTCATGAAAAATAAACAAATGGGAAAAGAATAAATTTGATCAGAGATCTTTTGCTAAAACCTACGTGCAGGTTTTCTAAAAAGGCATTAAGAAAAATTTCTTCAATTTTCGTAATTTTGGCAAATCGCACAACAGTGTAATATTATCAATTTAAAAAAACTTCAGGTGCCACTTAAAATTGGGAATATACATATGATGTATTCCAAAAACTCACTTTTCTATAACTAGAAGAGCGCTGCTGAATTCGATGCTACATTGAAAACTAAAACAGAAATACAACAGTACTCAGATTATTCTTGTCAGATCAGGATCAACTGGTTCTAATATCCTGTGTGATCTACAAGATAAAATTTACAAGCATCAATTAACAAGTCTTAGAAATAGGATTATTTGAGTGTACCTAATCAAGTGTAGCTTTGAGAAGAAGGCTCATTATCTACAAATGCAGTCAAAAAAACGAAAACTCAGTTATGCAGTCGGAATTAGACGAAAAAAAACATAAGTGTCTCAATGAAATAAGTGAAAACTGTTCGTAGGGTAATAAAATAATTATCCTGTCAAAGTTAAAAACAATTCTCTTAAGAGAAATTAAAAATAATATTGTTTGGGTATCATGCAAACCCAAAATTCTATAAAAACTGGTTGCAAGTGTTGCTCTGAATTATATTATCGATTATAAAATTATCCAATTAAAAAATGGGTTATTCATAGAAAGTAGAAAATGGCAAGAAAACAATTTATTTAATACTAAAGCCGGGGAACAAAACTTGACATGAAGAAAAATTTTTTTCAATTCCAAATAATGAAAATAGAGCAAGTAACTGTTCAAAGCAAGAAAAATGTTCTTCTTTCATTAAGAAACAGTTTCATGAGTTGTTAAATTCAAGTTTCAATTTAAATGAATATTCGATAGTCTACTGCTAATTAGTTTCAAAAAATTCTTGAAATCATGATTCTATCGGATAATTCAGAGAAAGCTTGATTACTGTCTGTTTCCAGTTTTTCTTCATGCAATTGCAGCCAGAGTTTTCTACAGAGCAGGAAAAGGAAGATCTTTGTGCCTTGAACATTCCGAATGGTAGTTTTTTTCTTAAAAACAATTAACATGTTATATTTCGAAGACGTTTTTTTCGAATTATATGAAGAAGTAACTCAATTTGGTTATCCGATGATCTCTAGAACTATCGTATATCAATGAAAAAGGGTGTGGGTGGGTGTGGGGTGTGAATGAGTATGGGTATTCTCATCATTCACACCTACCCACATCGCACTCACACACACCTTTCAGAAAATTGAAATTTGTCATCATACAGAGCTACTGCAATCTATTGAGAGAAAAGAAAACTAATCTTTTACAAAGCATAAATAATCAGAATCATAGCAAAAACATACTTTATTTTTTAATGTACTATATGGTTGTTTTCATTTGAAAAAATATTGTTCTGTTAGTCTCTGACAAAATGCTACAAATATTGACCTAATCTAGAAAAACAGCACTTTTTATGATCTGTTTCGTATTTTGAACTCTTTTATTTAAAGAATACAAGATAAAAGGAAATTAAAAGAAGAAGCTATATAACCCAAACAGTTTCTTGCATCTGTAAAAAAAAAAAAAATTTCAGCTCGATCGAAAGTAGTGTTCAGGAGAAATGGGATCATTTTCAGCCGTTCTGATCTCTATATTTCAAAGAATGAAGCATTTTTCAATGGTGCGTCTATCACAACTTTTGCTCTAATACAGTCGATATAACTGCCCTGAAAATTTTAGAAATTTTGATTGAGTCGTTCTTGAGAAAGCTCAGAAGGGGAGATGCCATTAAAGAGGCTGAAATCTAGTGTATCGGTTCACATAACGCTTGTCTTCGGATCATCATTAAGTTGCTTGACGAGAAAAAAAAAGTTCCCGTTGCTATAAGCCTCCGATCGTCATAAAATGATGGAGAACGGATAAGGATGCAAACATAAAAAACAGCTTGTTTTATCCTGTTCTTAGCATTGATTACTCATGGTATATTTCGGATTTTACTACTTATGAGACATTCTCCTTGAATATTTTCATCCTTGTTATTTCTCATGTCGCTTTGTCAAGATATCTCTGATACAGTCGAAACAGAATAATAAAATCCACAGATCGATGTCCTTTGCCTTGCCAGAATCAGAAAGCGCATTGAACTCGAACAACTGTTGTGAATTTCTTCTCGAAGTTAACTGAATATGAAGCATCGAATTGATGATGAAACGTGTCCGTACATTGTTTTAGTTTACAAGAATCGAAAATCATCTCATGGGAAACATCTGTGACGGTTATCGATCAGAGCGTAGATGCGTTAGTCTTTTGGCCTAGATATCATCCACAACCTAAATAACTGATATATTGATATTGATTCATAAATAAGTTTTTTTTTCTAGATGTGATGATGATGTTTCGAATAATCACAGCATACCACGATTGAACTGTGCGAGTTCTTAGTTCAAGCCTAGTGTTTTGTTATATTTGTTATTTTATCTTTATAACAATTTTATTTTCTCTTCTAATAAAAAAGAAATGAACCATATTCAATTATATCTATTTTTTTCTCGATGAAGTTTATGTGTAGGTGTAGGTGCGAGTGGTGTCACACCCATTCCTGCCATATGTTTTGATTTTTCGAATGACAATTGATACCTTTCATTTTCTCAGATATTATCTTATAAAGATATTCAGAGTTTTTTACAAAGTAAATCTTTTGATGTCTTACGCAAGACGATTCAATTATTTATTAAAATATTATTGATAATTTGTCAGCTAATCGAATATCTAAACAAATACACAGAAATGTTAACTGTTCAAATCTTGATACTCAAAAAATAAAATATTATCATTTGAAAGCAATTTTAGTTTGTATGCATCTTTGACAATTTTTGAAAAATTTATCCTTAAATATATTTTCAACTTGAACATTATATAACTCAATTTAAAGCTCATTTAATTAATACTATTAGCAGTAAAATATTTAAAGTATTTCATCCAGAAAATCTTTATAAAAAAAACAAGAAAGGTATTCGTATAAAATATGTCACATAACTTGTTTACGCCTAGACATCATTCATTTATGACTTTTCAATAAATTTAACAAAAAAAAACGAAATTCAACTTGATTTATGTACACAAGAACTTTTTTTTTGAATACAATAAAGTATTGAAAAATTAAACAAAAAAACGAAAGGAGATTATCATATTTATATGAGTATAAAATAATTCGAAAAACGATTAAGTTTTCAAAGTGTTTTAATCAAACGAACCTTTACTAACTTTGTTTTAACTTGAAACTTTCTGAGTCCTTCTCTTTTTCTCTTCCTAACCGAGGATCATGTGCAATACACTCATTTCTCATTGTTCTCTAGCAAATAGGCATGCAATTGTTTCGATTCTTGGCTGAAAATTGGTTAGGAGCCATTACTAAAATTATTAGTTTCATCAGGAATTTTACAAAAATAATTCCAATCACTAGTGCCCAGTTCTAAATATTGAAATTCATCTATTTATACTAGCAACACAAAACAAAAGAAGAGTTTGATGTCATTGAGAACAAGGTTTATATTAATCTATCATATTCTAAAGTCTGCATTGAAATTCAAATCACTAAAATACGTTTTTCATTGTTCTAAAATCATCATATGAATAAGACAAAGAAATATGAACTCCTCAATATTTAATTTAGTGAAATAGTCTATATAAGTTTTTATAAATAAATCAAGATAAATAATAGCTTATTTAAAGATCTATTCGATAGTTATATTCAAAAGAGAATTTTATTTTACATAAATAACTTGTTTTAAGAATAAATTAAATATGAAATGAAGATCAATGATTTTCATTATGAGTAATTAGTAATGAAAGAAATAACAATGAATTCAATCATTAAGAAAAATTCTTCTACGACGTTGATAAATAATTACTTTTTTTCCATAGAAATTTATCATTTAACTTTATTTTATATTAATAAAATGTATCTAACCAATAAATTAGAGTTCGAAATTTTGAAACTCAAATAAATTATAATGATTATCGTTTATGTTAAATTCTATCAAAATTATAATTCACTATTTTTGAAATAAACATTTTGAAAATAATTCTCAGTCAATTTAATTATATTGAAACAGAAAAATTCTCTTTCATGAAAGATTTTGATTTCTTGTCGATATATAAAAATGGCATTATCGATATTATATTTTCAACAGAATAAAGAAGCGGAAATTGTCTTAAAAAATAACAAATTACTTCGCTAATAAAGATAATTTTTGAGAAAAAAAAAAGAATAAGCTAATGAAAATAATTTAGATAGATGATCTGTTACATTTCTAATATTATTTATATTTCATATCTAATCAAAGAAAGAATATTATCATTAATTATGTTAGTTCTCTCTTTTAATCAAAATATAGAGACGATAAAAATAATAAAAGATCAATATTTGTGACTTATTATTAAGAAAAAAGAAATTGATTTCATATTGAATTTGTTTTATTATTATTTAAATTCATCGTTGAATCATTATCAAATGAAGATATAAATAATTGTTATTTTAATCTATTTTATTCAAATCAAAGTTCATATAAATGTTTGGATGAAAATTCTTATCAATATACTAATATTATTTCATTAAAAAATCAACAATATTATCGAAAGTTATTCTATCATCAATATCTTTGCGATTCTTTTTATATTGGCTTTTTGTTTAGTTATAGCAAACGACTGATTTTATATGCTTTGTCATTTAATCCATATTTCAAACATTCTTTATGATTATTGAACTAACAAATATTTATATTATGGGTCATTCCACCGGATGTCTTCAGGTCCATCCGGCGACCATACCCACATTCATTGAAACTTTCAGAGTTTGTAGAGAATTTTTTGCTGATCATTTTGATAACAAACTTTTCCAAAATAAACCGTTTTCGTGAAGAAACAGGTCAAATACAAAAAATGCATTTCAAAAAAAAAAACACTTGCGTTTCTATCAAAATAGCGATGAAAGTCCCATTTTGTTTCCTCGAATTGTAAAACCAAGCATATATTCAGATTCCTCGTGAAAAACTGCATCAGAATCCATAGGAATTAAAAACATTTTGACGAATTTTATACGGTCCACTAGGTTCCTAGCAAATGCACTAGAGAGACACACTGTTTGAAAAATTCGATCAGAAAGTTGGGATGAACCAGAATGGTGGCAGTAGCAGTTCGATAGAGCAAAACTTCCTCTACAAGATGCACAATTTAGTTTGCCCCACACTTCAAATTTAGAAGGGAGCAAGGGTCAACAATACGCTAGATTACCATTTTTCAGCAAAATTTTGATAAATATATTCGTCAAATCTGACCACTTGCTCCGATCGCCATTTTCAAATTCAGTGCAACTTTCAGCACTTGTAGAGCTTTTTACGCTGATCATTTTGGTAATAAATTATTCAGTGTTCGAATTTATTTTCATAACGATATGGGTCAAATAATATCAATCACTATTATCTCCTTTTTAATATTATGCAAAAAAAAACGATAATTTTTTTTCGCAACAAAAGTGATAGCGCAATACTATTTAGGGAATTTCAAAGGCTACTTAAATATGCTGATGGCGCATAAAAAACTGTGCCAGAATTTCCGTGAAATTTACAAAATTTCACATATTCTTATGATGTCTGTCTGATCATATGTGATAAACAAGGGAAAGAGGGTTGATGAAAAAAGATTTAAAATTAATTAGAAAAGCAAATGATCCAAAATAAGAAGGGTGTGGGTGGATGGGGGTGTGAGTGGGGGTTTGGGTTATGAAAAGAGTTACCCCCACACCCACACCCACTCACACCCACACGCACACCCACACCCACACCCACACCCATCCACCCACACCCCACCCACACCCACACCCCATCCTGAAGATTTTATTTTCATCTGTGTGAATACAACGTTAGAAAGATTTTTTTAATGAAGAAATTTATGTACGAGCACGAGAACAATCGAATATAGTTCAAGAGGTTTGATTGAAATTCATGTGTGTTCTCGAAGACAATAGTCAACAAACCTTGAATTTTAGCATTTTTTTTTTCTTTCTATATCATGTTTGTTTTAATACAAGTGACTTTTTTCTTCGTACGGTAGAAAAAGAATAAATTTATTTTGCACCGAAAAAAAAAATTATTCGTTACAAAGCAGTGTTCTTTCAAAGGAATACTTGCATTGTTAGTTTTTTTTAGAGTTATCCGTACGAAGCAATATGGCTGAATCAAATGTTGAACACAATTTGAAAGAAGATTTTGTCGAAAAATGCCGAACTGATGTTGGACACCAGCATCCAATTATTATTCTTGATGATAGGAAAGATAAAAAAAAAATATACGAACAAGTGTATGCTGAGTATAGTCGTATTAGCAAACGACCTGCACATATATTCGACAATGCGGACGAATGTTATGATTTTGTTACGACCGAGTTATGTAATAATATACACACTAAGGCCCTTGTCTTAGTACGAGATAAATTAATTAATGATATTATTAAGGATATTGTTTCTTCCGATCAAATTCATAAAATTATTATCCTCAACGATAATCCACCAAGTAAAGAAGAAAGAGAATCAATGAAAAATTATTCCAAAGTACGTGAATAAATCAAATTTGTTTTTTCTTCGATAATCATCCGGCTTTTGACATTTGATATTAGTTGTATTTTTCACCTCAACTTTGATAGGAATGTTTATTATTTATCTCTAATTAAACAAAGTGGTAAAATGCCCGCTACCGGTCATTAAAGATAGACGTAAAAACTTTTCACCGTATTCAACAGTAGATAAGAGCATAAGTAGATTCATGCAGTATTAGTAGGATGTGTCGAATGTCACGTTCTCAAGACTGATGTGAACGTGTGGTTAAGATGAGACGATGTTGATGGAGATGAGCATGCCGAATTTTTCTGCGTCAACATATTCTACTAATATCAATTCATACATAATGATGCATACTGTTAGTTCGAGCTTTCTCACAAAAACCTTTCGTCAAACCTTTGAAAATTTTGTTTTATTCACAAGTTTCTGTTTCTAGAAGGGAGAAAGACTATGGATCACTTTTCTTACTCTAAAAGAATACAATACGGATTGAAACAAATCGTTCAGATTTAAGGAAATGTTATAGAAGCTGAGAAAGTCGAATCAAATAACAGATATCACTATGAATACATCGATGTGCTTTTACTGACTACTAGGCATGAGAAAAAGTGATTACTGTTATTTTGATTAATAACAAGAAATTCGTATTCCATGTAGCCCAAGCTATACTTCGTAATGCAAAGAAGTTTGTCATGAAGCATTTACCTGCAAATTTTACTTTTCATTTGGCATGCCCCAATGCCTTTCTTCGAAATCTTATTCTAAAAATTCTTTAGAATTATCAATAGACAGTTTACTTGGAAAGAAGAGATAATAGATTCATAGCATTCGAAATCAGTCTATGGTATTCCATGGCATAACTGAAAATTTTTCAAAGAATGCTTGTTAATAATTTTCGCGATATACAGCAAGAAGTTAGACAGTTATTTCCTTTTGACTGTTACGGTCTGCGTGCTTACAAAAGTTTTTCCACTGACTGTATTATATTTTGATGACGATCTATGATTTACATTGTGTGAATTTGTCATATACTATTATTAAGCTGAGTTTTATCGTATACACTGGAATGTCTGCATTAATTGAGTAGGCATAGATTTTCGTCATTCTCGTGACTGGGCTACAGTAGACTTCATTTATTTGAACCATAAATGTAGCCAGATATTGTTTCAGAAAACTTTCTCATAAAGGAATCGTTTACATCTTTCCTAGGCCGTTGAATTAGGATAGTGTGGAAGAGTTTTATGTGTACATTGATCGTAGATGTAAGAATTTGTTCTATTCAGGACAATATGTAATGATTTCGAATAAGTATTATTTTACCATGTCCATGCACTATGATCTTTGAAATGGAATGTAATTTTAGCAAGAACCTATTCTACCAATTGATTTTATATTCGGAGAAATTCAACTCGTTTCTATCATTTTACTTTTTAACCTCAGTTGTTTTTTAACATTCTGTACAAATCAAACATAATTACCTTCACTCGTAGTGCCTAAAATATCCTATTCATGTTTTAGGTAAGCTATATGAATGACCAAGAATTGACATCTTCTGACAAGCAAACATTAGATCAAGAAATTCTTCAAGAAGAACGATTTAATGAGCCAATTACAATCGCTTCAGCATATGCAAATGATTCCGAGAAAAATATGAATTTATATGTCGAAATAACTGAACGTTCATCTGAATGTCTTTTCAGTACGAATACATTACTTCATTATTTCACACTAAAATGTCTCATGAATAATCAGTCAACGCCATCGAACTATGATAGTCTAATCGAATTATTTCGAAGCAAATTCCCTATTCCAGAAACAACGATTGACCAATTCAAAAAGACCTATGCACCCGATCAGGCAATACAATTTTATACGAAACATGGATTTATATATCAACCATTAAACAAAGCATTGCGTTCACTAAATATCAATCATCTTGTACGATTTCGATTTGTACTTAAAGATATTTATGACCAGTTGGGTGATCTAATGGCTCTTGAACTCAATGCCCAAACGAGACAAGTTTATCGAGGTCAACGGATGCATTTCTCTGAAATAATGAATTTATTTAACAGTTTCAAACAAAAAGCACCGATTATTGTTAATAGTTTCTTTTCAACATCGCTTGATAGGCACACGGCTGTCGGATTTCTTATTGCTGGATGTGATAAAGAACAAAGTATGACTCATGTTCCCGTACTTTTCACGATTAACATTCGAAAACAAGACGCATCATCTGATTGGCCCTTTGCTGACATATCTAAATTGAGTAACTTTCATGGCGAAGCAGAAATATTATTTACACCAGGTCAAATGTTTATGATCGAGAATTTTCAAGCGATACATGAACATGATACGATTATCTATTCGATTGAAATGAGACTTCACAATGAAACTAAATTCAATCTCAATGATCACTATAATCGAGTGATATCTCAATGGGAAGAAGAGATCCATGATTCATTAATTCATCTCGCTAGATTACTTATGAATTGGAATCGATACGAAGAAGCAAAAGAATTATATGAACAAGTACTAAACCAAAAGTCTGATAAACAGATACAAATGGTTTGCTACCAAGGTTTAGCTCAAATAGCTACATTCTCGGATAATAGCGATGAAACAATGATCTATCAACAGAAAGTTATGGATTTAAAATTTGATAATGATCATTCGTCACCGATACCAGACGGTATTCTAGTCTCAAGCGAATTTCAACAAAGTTTTTCTACATTTTTCGATAAATGTCAAAATGTTGTAACACGATCATCTCTTAATCAACCTCTTCACAAAGTTAACAATTATTTAGAAAGCAATGAATGGAATGAAGTTTTGCATCAAACTCCACAAATGGCACTCATGATTGCTCAGACATTAATTAACAATCAACAATATCAATTGGCGATCTCATTTCTCGAACCAACTTTAATTATCATTAGATCGACGAACGATGTTGAATTCGATCCATTGCAAAAATCGAAATGTCATGAAGCCTTGGGTTATTGCTATCATCACTTAGGTATGAATGAGAAAGCTCTAGAATATTACACGTCGGCATTAGACGAAAGTATTCATTTACCTTCTCAGCATCATGTTAGAATATTATCTGACGTCGGTAAAGTACTTGAAGAGATGAATCAATGGGAAGAAGCTTTACAAAAGTATATCAAAGCGGCTGAAATCTATCACACTGAATTACCAAATGCAGATCCAGAAGATGTTGCTCATGTCGAGAAATGCATTGAACAAGTTATATCGCACTTTCTTCCACTCGATAAATAATCTAGCAGAAACGAACTCTTCTAAGATTTTCAGCTTGTTTTTTCATTATTTAAGTGTGTTCAAGTCGTTCAATTTTTCTATATAATCAAGCAATTTTTATGCACAATAACATACAATCATTGTTTTATATCATTGTATACTATATATAAATGTGCTAAACATTTTTCATATTGGAATCGGTGAACTATTGAAAATAAATCTCTATTCTACAATATTGTCTTGTAAAATAATTCAGACAAGAGACGAAATAGATTGATAATATACTCATTGGGAAATCACAATATTTTTATTCACGTTAGACTTGTATGTCACACACAACAAAAAAGTAGGCATGATTCAGGCGGATAAGTTATGAGGAGAGACCTAAGTCTAAGCGAATATGAGCCCACATTGTAATTTCGCTAAGAAATCGAATTATAACTTGAGAATTCCTTGCTCGATCCTGATTTTTCAACCATATTGTGTTTTCGAATTTTGAGTTGAAACTTTGTTAACATAATGTCTTCGACTAGTATAACTTACGAAACCAAAATTTCAGAACTGTTGAGTTGGTCTAGTTGCAAATATTATATGAAGCGTTGGATTCTTAAAGAACTTTCTCACGCAAGTGATTGGCTAAAATTCGTAGTTTTCGATTGATGTTATTGGTAGGAAATTCTATTATTTGCATATAAAAGAGACTACGCACAAGTCTACTCATTGTTAATTGTAACAAAATTTATCTGAAAAAATTAAAAGGTGGTGACAAAGCTTCGACTCCTCGTTAAATCAAACTCGTATGAAGGTATTGATCAAATTATGTCATTTTGTAGAGAAAGAGAAGAACTATCATCTGGAAAAAAGACAGCTTGAAATACATATATTTATTATAAAGTTATGGTCATTTTACTAATTTCTAATGAGTTGCACGTTTTGCAAAAAAAACAAAAATACTCTTGCAACATTTGAATAATCGAAGTCGATTGAGATATGAATTCTTACATATCTTTAGTAGATATTTTTATATGATTAGATAGAGTTTGACAGGCTCTACCAAAATATAGGCATCCAAAAAAAAATTTTGATCTTCTTTTCAATACAAAACCTGAAAGCAATGAGACAGACTAATAAAAATCTAGCAAATCATGTATTGCAAAGTATACGTAACTTTCAGTAAGTTTGGTAGATCGACTGTTCTGTCTATTATTTTATGTTTTGAAATGCTTTGTCACTTACTGTAGATGAACAATATCCTTTTCGACCTTCAGAAACAGACTAACTAATCGATTGACTAAATGTATTGGAAATTGAGCACTCTTTCTTTAATACACGATATATCAGATTTTTACTAGTCTTTCTACTTGTCTCCAAATTTGGCATCAGAAACAGGATTAGCAAAATTGTTGATATTCATATTCTTCTAGAGCTTGATGAACTCTATTCAGCCATATAAA
>CAJNOP010003857.1:0-11837 GCA_905250075.1 Rotaria sp. Silwood1 | reverse complement strand
CTCAAATTAATTTATGCATTTTCTGAAAGCTCCCGAACTTCTGCATCATATAAGGTATTACTTGAAAAGACTACAACATCAGCGAAACATTTTTTTCCATGCCACAAATGTTGGAGAGTAATGACCATCTGTGTTAACTTGGATTCCTAATCAAGATACTAAATGTTTTATGGTCATTCGAGTCAGAAAATATGGCTCCAGATTTGTAATCAGTATGAAAAGCCGACTATTAGAATATTATTTGATTGAATGTAAAGTTAATCAAGGAAAAAATATCCTATCGAATACAATTAACTGCAGGAAATCTCAAAATATATATTTGTAGTAGGGGCGTAACCAGGAAAAATCCGTAGGGGGGGCTCAGCCCCCCCCCCTCCCCAACTGTAGACAACGAAACAACATAATTCTTTGTCTAGCTTTTTTAGTTCGTATGACGTGTATAAAAATTGAATAGCACATACGAAATCCTATTGAACGTGCTAAAAAACGCATATTTACCTGTTACAAACACCCTTTTTCGAAGCAATTTATCGAAAATATCGAGAATTTCTTTTGCTCCTACCCGTTACTTACTGTTTAGTGCATCCCTACCTCCAAGAGACATATCTGGCGTCAAAATATAAGAAGAGTAAAATGTTTTATACCATATAAACTGTTCCTCACCGTTCTTTTCTATACTATTGTTTGGACAATACCACGCAGTGAGAAATTTTGTTTCTTCTTAGACTCTAAAATTTCTGATGAGATAATAGCGGTATAAAAAGCATTGATTTATTATTTATTCAAGGAGAGCATACCGCCGAAGGCGGCACCTTTTTGGAACGGAATAAAAACGGTTTGACTAAAATATTGTATAGTTCAATGAAATAAAAACTCACGCTTCTGGAGTGACAAGAACGAAATTATAGCACTCATATATGTTCAGCCACTAAAGTCCTCTACGCTTTCAATCGCTGTGTTAAAAGTGGAAGATAAACGCGAGGCGTATACAAAGCTTCCCATTGCCTAAGTCACACAGATAAACGAATCATATTTCAAATGCTAATTCGAAATGGAGAGAAGACTGATCAAAATGAAAACTAATGGAACAGACCTAAGTCGCGAAGCGAAAACTTCTTAAAAATGCAAGAAAAATGTGCATTAGAAATTCATTTTCTAAGGGATTTTCCTTCGAGTTCTGGACTTCTTATTGTTGATGACGCCTGCTGTTATGAATAAGCCGTATGTTGATTTCTATTATTACAGAAATCAAACGCAATTTTCTTTAATAAAAGGGGATAGAAATTTTTCTAGGGGGGGCAAAACCTTTCGTAGGGGGGGCTCAGCCCCCCCTTGCCCCCCTCTGGTTACGCTACTAATTTGTAGACGTCTTTCTAAGTCTATCTAGTTTCCCATGAATAACTATGGAGCCAAATTTTATGTCTCATTAGGAATCGCTGGAATTTTTGCTTCAAAATGACCTGTTTGACTTTTCAAAGTTTGATTGTATTTATGATAAAAAACTGATTTTCCTTCATTTTGGTCGAAAAACAGTACGAAAGTAAAAAAACTTCGTCTCTACATAAGAGCTTTCATTATCGTACTCTATTCTGATAAAAAAACGAAAAGTATATTGAGAATCGTCGCAAAAAAAATTGAGCCCAACCATATATATTTTAAAAAAACTTTTTTCCATGAAAAATTTATCCCTGAGGTATTCCGAAGAAAATTTTGGAAAAGTGCCCCTGAAGAAACTTCAAGGGTCAAAAAAATTGAGTTGTATATAAAATGAAAAATATACTTGTGAAAAATATCAGGGTTCAATGCTGATTTTCCGGTTAACAAAATTAGGCTTATCTGTTTTGGGATGATCAATTCGTAATTTGACACACTTCCGTTGCTCAGTGGTCTCATGGACTCTTTCTTAAATCATTCTCTAGTGTTTCTTGGAGTCAAGGGAAAGAAATCAAATTTTAGCGTAAATCTGTTCAATTTTCCATGATTTTCAGTAAAATAGAGCGCTCACACCAGTGAAGTTTTTCCTATTTATGACTTTGCCATATGATGAATTCGTATTTTAAAAAGATAAAACAGTAGCACTCAAGAAATAGTAACAGACTCAGTAAGTTCAGTTATGACTTACATGATGAACACAGCTGCGTGGTCATTAAGCAATATACTTGTATAAAAAAATATAACGTATCTCGAAAAAAAATAGCCCAATTGACTTTGAATTATCCTTAGCTGCTCAGCCCGCCAAAGAACTTTCCTGCAGATTTTGCACGATGCTAAAAAATTCTGGATACCTGACTACTCTGTTTAGTTTTTTTTATTACTGCACAACTAGCCAAAGTATGCGTAAAGAGCGCAAGCAGAATGATGTTACGAAGTCTCTTTGAGTACGAAATGTTGAAGAAATATAATGCGAAATTTCCTCGATTACGAAAGTTTAATAAAACTTTCTAGATTTGTATCGAATTTTATAATGTAAGGAATATTTATCAAAACCCAACAAGTTTCCTCTTGTAATTTTTTCGAGTGTTATCAAGACCAAACAGCTTTTCCAGCATTGTCCATGAAAAGACTTTCAAAAATTTTAAAAGAAGTCCTCTAGTAATAAGACCAAACCTGAAATTCTCTTCCAACTTTTCAAGAGAAAAAAGAGTGGAGAATAGATATGTTATAATAGTGTCGATGGGAAGTGAATATCGCTTTTACTTCCTATCACAAAATAACGTGCTCTATACGAAGAAAACGAATGTTTCTGCTAGCAAACTTTCTATAAGATTACATTCCCGTCGACGAATGTTTCATCGGATTACACGTCTGCTCGTAGGATAATTTCTTAAATGTTAGGAATTAATATGTTTCGTGTTTCCAAGTTTTCGGAAATTTTTTAGATACTTTCAGAAAATATTCATTTTTTCGTCGAAAGACTGAGGCCAATACATAAAGAATGCGTACATCTCTAATCCTATTTGACAACGATTAAAACAGAAGAGTTAATCGATTCGTCTAGGCTTGAAAGCATTTTCATGACTAATGCAGATGTGATCCCCATAGATCATCGCCAATCGATACGATATCAGACCTATTCGCAAAAACCTCATTCCATCCTATGTATGCCATGAAACTTTGTGATTATAAAAGAAGCAATCAACTGAATTCATACTGTTAGTAGTGCTGAAAAAAACAGACTTCCTCAGTCAAATTGATCAGAGAACTCATAAAAACAAGTTCTTCTGCTATTTTTTAAGAATAACGAAGACTTCTCAGTTTTACATTAGTTAATTTGATATAGGGCTGATCATAAGAAAGAAAAGAATGATGATTAATACTGTTTTAACTGACTTACTGAGACATGATCCTCCCGTGTAGGATACATCATTGACCCATTCTCTAACTGAAGTTTGATACCAACATATTTTAGATAAAGCCAAATGTGTCCATGCTATACAGTTTTTGTTTTGAGTACATTTTGTCATACAATCTTGCGGTGTAGAAACATAGCCAGTTACTTGCTGACGATCGCCGGCGTAATAGCCACCACTTTTTGCTTCTGTACAGACGGATGCTTTCAATTTCACGTCTATAGAAGAATAAAATGATAAGTAAACAAAAAGTATATCAAATCGATTTCTAAATAGAAAAGTGGTAGTCAATCTGACATAGATTGAACTAGAATAATTGACCAATTGACCCAGCTCACAGTGAATTGGAAAATCATTCATTCGCCTAAATAAGTTATTTTATCGAAAAATACTGTTAGCGTAATCCGAGTAGGACTACAATGTAAAACATAATGGAGCTGCAAACATTGTTCATGAAGGAACTTATCAACATGTGTTTTGATTTATGAATTATTAACTACTATTATTGTGTATTGGTGATGAAAAATGTTAATCTTAATAAATTACAGTCAGTGTGAAACAATGGAAGAAGACACGTATTTAACCCTTTCGAGGTCAAGGTCGAATATATGCGGTTTGACAGTTCCGGTAAAAGTTTTAAGTCTTTGGCTTTGTTAGAGTAGATTCTTCGAGTGTTTTTTTCCTTTTTCTATTTCAAAGTTCTTTATTTGTGTCATTACAGTAGCAGCAAGTATAATAATTATGGTGGTTAACACTTTTCAGATTATAATTGATTCGGATGCTACAATCGGCTTCACGGTTATGCCTATCATGGTCTATGAGAAGGAAGAACGTCAGCCTAAATTTCTACTTCGATACTTCAACACTTCTACTAGATCGGCTTTCACATATGCAACACTACAAACCAAAAGTTAGAGGCCTTTTGCACATAGACAGAACAACAAGCTCTAATGAAAGCTATGTGTTACAATTTGTGATTGATTTGGTGTTTAGAATAGCAACAACGAAAGAATAGAATAGAGATGGATAAATAATTTTTCGACGCATTGTATAAGTTCCTGTAACAACTGATATCGATCTGATCTCTTCTCTAAAAAACGTTTTCTCCAGAAGCCTCTCGAAACCTCGTAAAGATTGCCGAACAGGCTTCGAAAATCATAATTCATTTTAGACAATATCTTTTTTGTTTCTGAACATCTGGAAAGCATTGAGTTTTCGAGAAAGCGCTTGAAAAACCTAACACGATGTTTTCAGAAATCAAAATGATATTTTAGAGAATCACAAAAATATATTGATGAATCTTTTGTCGTCTGCAATATCGACTTGGAAGCCAAAAAAGTATCTGAGAGTAAGTTCTTCCGTTTCTGAAAAATTTTCTTGCAAATCTGCCAAGTTTCCGAATATCGGAAACATGAAAATGCATACTAGGAAACTCGATCAGGTTTTCCAATAGATATTTTGTATCTTGGTGCATTTTGGAGCGTTCGAAAATCATTAGCTTTTAGAAAAGAATTTGAGAAATTCACGAAAATTTTTCAGAAGTCGAGATATTATTTTCGAGAACTGAAGAGGTATTTTCTTAAAAGTTGTTTGGCTTTTGCAATGCGGGAACCAATAGTAAAGTGCTTCTAATAAGCCAAAGTTTCTCTTGTTGAAAGTGTTTTTACTCATGGGAAAAATTCGTCAAGGGATCAATCACTTTTTCGTGAAGACATGCATGAATGTACGCAATTCACTGCACTGATTCGGAATATCAGGGTCGTGGCGATCTTTAGGCCTTTCTAAATTGTGTGTTATTACTCTGAACCCCCTTCCTATGGGAATGTTTTTCATCAAATTCAATATTTTAATCAGTCTACCATGTACCACTGGACGAAATATCCATGAAATACTTTTTTTTATAGACACTTCAAACTTAAGTTTCAAATGCTAAGACGGACCGTAAGACAGAAAAAACCTAAATATCCAAAGTGTCCTTTGAAAGTTACTATTTTTCACATAAAGAAAGGATAAAGAAATATTTTATCGTATGTATTATATTACATAGTTAATCTCACTCAATTTACCGCTTGTCTTGGAAATATGTCCTCACAGTGCCAATGTTTTATATGTTGAGAAATCAGCATATATGTTTTCTGCTTTTTTCATTGACATATACTGTATACTGAATATAGTACAGTTATGATTAATTTGTGAATATATGATAATGAAACGAAAAGAAATGTCAGACTATTGTTCGTAGTTAATATAGGAATTACTTCGCTGCTTTATAGCTTAGTATTTGAAACTCAAGGCTAAAGTGTCTATAAAATAAGTATTTCTGTGAATATTTTGCCTAGTGGCAAATGATAGACTGATTAAAAGACTGAATTTGATGAAAAACACCCCTATTCAAAAGCGTTCAATGTAGTTATACAATCCAGAAGGGCCTAAGGGCCGCTAAGACCTTGATATTCGGACTCAATGCAGTGAACTGCATACAGTCATATATATTTGTACGAAAAAGCGATTCATCACTTGGAAAACTCCCCTCCTTAATCTTTACAGTTCAAGTCACTTCATGAGACCTGATAGGTGTTTCAGCCTTCGATTCAAATAGATAGATCAGAAGATAGTTGCTAGTTAGTTAGATGGATAGATAGTTAAATAGACCAGTAGATAGCTAGAAAGACTGATGTCAGTTGGCCCAGAATAGGAATGGTATATCCATATTATAACTGCCTTTTGCATTTTAAGAAGGCGGACATATGCTAGACTTTTTTTTTACGTTCGAGTCTACAACAATCCACAAAAACATCTATACCATCTCCTACTCTGAATTGCTCCTATAGATAGATAACTTGGCAGCCACATATGTAGAGATATAGCCAGATAGATGGATAAATAGATATCCAATACTTAAAAGGTGTTTCTACGAATCGACAATCTGAAAAGGAATTTCTTGATTTATCACTAATGAACCATCCAAACAGACTTTTCAAGAGTTTCGATGCTCCGAAAAACTTTTCTAGAAGCCCTTTACGCTTTTCATATAATGACAAATTCAGAAACCTTTTTTTAGCTCATTGGAAAACTTTGTTTAGTAAATAGGGAGTTCAACATCGGCCAATACAGGTACCGGCGCAAATAAGGGTTGAACAATAAAGATAAAGCAGTGCTTCAATTAACCTACCAATGCAAGATCCACTAATGTAGTTAACATCATTGACTTTTTCCCTAGCTGAAAATTGAGGATAACATAGTTTGATTGTAGGTAAGTAACACCATGCCAAACATCTTTCATCTTGATAACATTTGTTCATGCAATCTTGTGCTGTAGGAACATTGCCGATTTCTTGCATACGATCGCCGGCGTAATAACTACCTTCTAATACCTCTAAGCACATCGGCGAATCCATTGGAATTCCTTCAAACCAACAAATCGAGATATAAATATCAAGTATGTAAACTAAATTACTAAATAAACAAGTGATTGCCTATCTGACACAGATACGACAAGACGATCGATCAATCGCCTTACGAGAGAGCATCGCCAACTGTCAAATCGCTTTTAAGTTCGGATTCTTTCCAATATGTAGACCCTAGTGAGATATGGAAAATCTCCAAAAACCGAATTCCCTTCGCTCTTCTGGCTAGAGTTATAGGCATTTTACTAAGATTTCAGCCTCTAGCATGATACATACCAAAAAATCGAACTACAACATTTCAACCTGATATATTGCCTAAGATATGTCTATTTGTAAGTAGAGTTCCCTGAAAGTTTCAGCTTAAAACAATGTGTATTTCTGAGATATTCAAGTCCCAAAAATCACTGCTATTTCACAAAAATGCTAGATTTCCTGTTTTTGGAAACTTCAATATCTCTGGAATGCAATATTGTTTGGAGCTGAAACTTTCAGAGAACTCTACTTACAAATAGACATATCTGTAGGCAATATATCAGGTCGAAATGTTGTAGTTCGATATTTTGGTATGTATCATGCTAGCGGCTGAAATCTCAGTAGAATGTGTATAACTCTAGCCAGAAGAGGTAAGAGAATTTAGTTTTTTGTGATTTTTCATATCTCACTGGGGCCTACATATTGGAAAGAGTCCGAACTCAAAATCGATTTGACAGTTGGCGATGTTCCCTCGTTAGTCTTGACCAGATGTAGTAACGAGTGTTCGGCCGATCAATCGATACTGATCAAAGTCCCTTTCAGTTATACCAACTCGATTACTATTGATGAGACGCACTGTAAAATGGCCTGAGAACTATCGTTTCTAGTCGACATAATTTTGTAATATGGAAGAAGGAACAAAATTATCCATTTTCCCATGTTTCTGATGAATAAAACTAGATTGCAAAGCTCGCAAAAGAACTGATTCGAATTCCAATTTACTTCTTTTACTTAGAATAATCTAAAAGTAGTGAGAGTGACGCTTTAATATCACATCGTAAGTTTGAGAAACCATTCTTTCTATATAGAGTGATAGAAGAAAACAAAAGTCTATCTTTCTGTGCTATTTAATCGTTCTTCACCTAATATCACAATAATAAAATTTCCATGAAATTTGTTTAGCTTTGATACGTAAAGATACGTCTTGATCTTTTTTATTCTTCTTCTGTCTTTTCTTGAGTCTTTTTTTCTTGTCTCTTTAAGTGCCTAACTCTTCATATTTATATATTCAAAGACACAGGACCTATTTTTTTTATGTATATGTGCAGTTTATTATTGTGCCCTCAAGAAAGTCGAAGAAATAAAATTAGATTAAATTTTATCATCGTTCATCTCTGTTTTGGATGAATAAAGAAATTTTTCGCTTCTACATTAAGTGCGTAGTGCACCTAATATCCCATCAATAACTATTCATCATTAACTATATACTGTTTTCGATGATGAAGCTCCTTCTTTTCAAACAGTATCAAGATAGCCTCAATGGTTTCGTGAAGGTCGAGAAGAGATTGAAGAGGAAGAGTGACCTGGTATACCTGTTACCGAGACAGCTTCTGAAAATACTGAACAAGTGCATAGTGTTATTCTTGATGATTCTTATATGACAATAGAAGAACTGTAAACCAAGACTGATTTAAATCATGACACCATTCATCAAATAATCTCCGATCATTTGAAGCTTAAAAACATTAAAGCTCGTTATATACTTAAACAACTGACCGATTTTCAAAGGAGCTGAACGAGTTCGAATACGCAAAGAAAATTAAGTAAAATTGGAACAAGGAACATGGAGATTATGTGACGTCGTAACCGGTGATGAATCGTAGTTTTATCACAAACAAACTGGTCGAAAATTTTCAAATACTGATTTGGTGGCAAGAGGAGACTCCAACGACAGTTGTTCGACGTAGTCGTTTCGTTTCGAGAACCTTGTCATGGATTTTCTTTATGTCAATTGGTTCACTTTTAACAAATTATATTAAACATGCTCAAACTATCAATCATCAATATTACATCAATAATTGTTTCGAGCCCGTAATTAATGAACTCAACAACCAAAGACGCTCTATTGGTACTCGCGCAATTAAACTTCACTATGATAATAGGGGGCTGGACAACTTTATGGTAGGAAAGAAAAATACCGATATTCATAAGAAAAATACCATCTAGGTCACAAATGCTCGCCTAACGAAGGAGACAAATTATAGCGAGAGCAAATATAATGAACAAGAAAAAACATCAGCAATAGTTAAAAGAAGAAGCCCTCTATAGAAATAATTTTCCTTTTCTCCACAAGAATAAGAACATATAAACAAAATATATTTCATGTACGCTTCGATATTATAGATTTCTCAACGGAAAAACGAATCGATCTACGCGAAAAATGCTATGATTCATAGGAAGAATGCTTGAATCTAGACAGCTAATGCTTCGATTTTGAGGAGTATATTATAAGTTTCTCGGAGGAAAATGAAAAAAGTGAATCTATGTATAGAAAAACGGTCAGTTTTCTCAGAACAATTATAGGATCTAAAGGAACAATGGTGCTTAGGTGTCAATAGGCTTGACTTTTTCGTGGGTAGAGCACTCGTTCAATACTAAAATGTGCTATCAGGTTGCTCGGTTGGATTTTGATGGTTATGCTTTATATTCATAGGCTTCGGTTCGTATTTCGATGGATGATTGTTTGTTTAGAGTGCCCTTTTCTTCTTGATCCCCGCTAAATTCTGCTTTTCAGTGTCGTTAGATAAGGCTCATGTAGGGAGAATAATTATATCTATTGGTACGATTATTGAGTTTGCTAATGAATGTTGAGAATGCAGTCTAGTTTCGTCACTGGATTTGATGTGCGATAATATAGTTCGATCAATAAAGGGTACATTTTTTAGTGCTCTAGGGAAATTATACATTCTACTAGAAACTTATCTTTTGTCTTGATTTATTTTCTACTGGGATGAGGTTAACTCGTCTTGTGTTTTGATGCTGTAATGGTGGAAATTTTATTGAAACTAGCTTGTTTTGGGAACACGATAAATATGTGATGAATTCATGCATGCGATCAAAACTGTAGTGAAGCGTTTTTTCTAGTCATCTAAACAAAATAAATCACGAGCAAAAAGATCTTGAGAAGAACAGAAATAGTATGCTAAAGGAAAGAAATTCAAATTGTCGATCACAGATATCTTATAGTGTTATGCATGTAGCTTTAGTTGTGCGACATTTATAGAATCGATTAATCTATCTAGTTTTAATGAATTGAAACATATATTCTATAAATCAGAATGAGATAAATCGTGTGAAAGAAGATCTATTACATCGAATAGAAAAGTGTCTTGAAACAAAAGAATGTCATCTTGTGCATCACATATTCCCTCGACTGTAGGAAGTGTCATATGGAATTAAATGCGTTTGCATGTATGCATATGTGGCCAGGTCAAAAAGAAAACATCAAAGACGAACTTTATTTAAGCGTAACTTCTTAAGTTTCACCAAGAGACAACCGAGGTCGGGAAATCCGAATCTGAGATCGGATTTATATTTGACCTCCCCAGTTGCAGGGAAGCTGATCAATCAGAAATGAGCTTTTTTATTTTAAGGTTTTCGGGCCCTTTGATGAAACTTTACTATAGGCTATCGAGAGCCAAGATTCTTAATTTGAGATTGGAAATCACACGTTAAAAAGGTGAACGAATTTAATTCGGGATCGAGAAATCCGAATCCGAAGTCGGTTTTCAAAAATTTTGAACTTGATTTTTCGATCACCCAGGTCGACGATTACGGACTTTATATCCCATGTCCATGTCGACGCGAACGCATTGGAACGCGTGACGAACATAGAGGTGACGTCACGCGTACCAATGCGTTCGAATCGATATGAGTAGCCTTGTAGGACCTAATGGTATTCCAAAAATATAACTTTTGAACTCCTAAGAATACTCACAAAAGTTTTACTTTTTTTTTTTACTTTTTTTTTAATTATGCTGAATTTTATTCGTGACATCCATGATTTTTTTGGGAAATTTTTTACAATTTTTGGTGGACGCTTACGAATGTATGCAACGGACAAGATAATGATAACAAACAGAGAAAGAATACAAAGAAATGAAAACGAACAGAATGAAAATCGAAATCGAGCCAATGATGACGATGTAGCGTGCATCGTTGCTTTTCTTTTGTTTTTATTCTTCCGATACCATATATCTTGACACCGAATGCACCATGCCGAGGGAAGGGATCGAACCTTCTGATCTCTGACTGTAATCAGATGCATAGAACCACTACGCCATCCCCGGCAAAAGTTTTACTTTCTTTCACATAGGTTCCCACTACTACCCGATCCATGTCGATTCGAACGCATTCGTACGCGCGACGTCACCTCTATGTTCGTCACGCGTTCCAATGCGTTCGCGTCGACATGGGATACAATTGTAAACGACCGTATACGACCTCGATACGATCGTTTACGACCGTGCTTGTTTGACCTGGGCAGGGAATACGTTTTTTGAGAAAATAACGTTTATTTTATAAGACTTGACTGAAAGTTACCAGTGGCGAGGAAGTCGAATTTGAAGTCGATTATTCAAAATTTTGAGTTTGATGTTTTCGGTCAAAGAAACGGTTTTTCGAGAAAATAACGTGCTTTACTAAGGTTGGTGAGCCTAAATCAATGTGCGAGCATCCAAATATTTAGTATATTGCTGGAAGTTAGTAGCTATCATTTTATAATTTATCTAACGTTTTTCAAGGAAAAAATGAGTTTTCGATGTTTTGAACATTGAATGGTATGATATACAATGAGCTCGTGATCTGGCAGTGCTTGAGAGAGTAACATATTCAGATGTGCTAGAGGGATTACAGTGTCGATATTCTCACTGATGTGAACTATATCTGAGGTTTTTCCACAGTGTGGGCATGGGGTGTGGGTGTGAGGTAGAATAAGATTAACCCATTCAGGCACATACTTATGCCAACACTGATACCCATACCAAAAAGTATTCCTAATGCCCAAACTCAAGTTGAAGTCAATTCGACATGATCAGTATCTAGCATG
>CAJNOP010003855.1:0-11838 GCA_905250075.1 Rotaria sp. Silwood1 | reverse complement strand
ATGGTGTGTTTGCAAAAAAAAAGAGGTAAGAGCGAGAGGACAAAAGAAATAAAAAGTATGAATAGTCGGAAAGTATGTTGATGTAAAGCAAAAAGAAAAGAGCACAAAAGAACGGTGAGAGATTGGTAAGAATTATGAAAAAAATGCCTTGTCATGCACTCTGCAACATAAAGAAAAGAAAATAGATGTCTTAGCAAGTTGATTTTCATTCTCGATTTTTAATTCTGGCCTGAGGGTGCTGGTTATTTTAACGCTTTGTCATCATAGGTGTGATTGTGAATGTTTACAAGTGGATTATGTCGAGTGTGAGGTCGTGACAGTGGGTAGACCTGGTTTAAGCTCTAACATAAAGCAAGCGAAGATTCTATGAGTAGAGAAGAAATTTCCAAATGGAGATGAAATGTCATGGAAGTATATAATGTATACTTTACCAAAGGATAATTATTCAATAATCTTTTTGAGAAAACTAATAAAAATAAAGAAAAAATTGAAGTCGTTCTATAAGCTAGTTATCTCTTTTGCAATTTTATAAAGACAAAAGATCTCTTTCCATCAGCGAGTTACATGAAGTAAGCCGCAAGTCCACCTTCAATATTTCTTATGATCTAAAAATGCTAAAATGCTCGAGATGACGTCAGGACGGCTGCCTTTTGCTAACATTTCAGTGTAGCCTTATGCCAGCAAGGCCGTTGCATTGCTCTGGTATACATCCTCGCTGATGGTTTAACAAAAGTGGCAACGTGTCGAAACGATGTAAATAGTTATTCTGTCAAGTACTGGACAAAACAAGATACAAAAAGCCTTCATTGGAAGCTTCCTGCACTAGATTCTATTTTAAGTAAAGTTTGGTTTTGGCTAGGGTGGGGGTGTGGGTACTTATTTGTTATATGAATGAATACTCACACACCCACACCCTGAATAGCTTTTCTTGACAATTGTTCAACATATTCCTAAAGTCCACATTTTTATTTTGGTTTAAGACGGTTCGTTATTCTGACTTCCAGATCGATTTAAGATTGAAACAAGGAAGCCGATCGTCTTAGCCTTTCAATGAGATTTAGCGTTCAGAATCGCTAGATAATGTCATTAGATGTTGATTTAATACTTTTCAACACAATGTCGACCCTCATATCATGTCAAATTCTACTTGCCTCGCTGAAGATAAAGAAATTATTCTGAAGGTAAGACTAACAGTATCATTGACCTCGAAGAACACTTCGGTACAATCGACACTCTTATATATGCAAAACTTGAAACATTAACGTGCATCCATACATGGTTAACTTGTATTGCCAGATTAAAGTTGTGAATACATTGTACGTGCATGACATATGCTAGTAGAGCTCTATGCATACACACTTTTCTAAACATGCCACCTGTTGTCTATGTCTAAGGTAGCAAACAATTATCCGATTACACCATATTTTCTAGAGCAAATGTTCCTGTCGAGTTAGCGATTTCAAGCAGTGCAGCAACATCAAAAACTAGAACATATGGCGCATCGGCCACCTGTACATGTGTATGTTGGCCGATTTGCGTTGTTCGAAGCATGAGTAAATAGCTATAGGGTGCGCTTTCATATGGAATGAATTGAATGGCTACACTGCTATGCATTTTTATTCTTCGCTGAATGTACGACTAAACATGCTTTGCACACATATCCGTTCTATATCAAGTACTGAGCTACGGTAATATTTGTGAGTTTGTATCTCATGTGTCATTTTTTTTCAGAAAAAGTTTCTTTGTAGAGCACTTCAGAGTTTTGTGTAGTTCTAATAAATTATCACGCAGTGTGTACCAACAAAGTTTTCCGCATCACTAGTTCCACAATGTAAACATTCATTGAGAATAGATAACACGAATTTTTAATATTTGAAGTTGTTAAGAAGAACCATTTTATCAAGATATATAAAAATTGAAAGCGGTTATTGCTTGTATTTCAAGTGAGTTATGACCAACGTCGACATCTAGAAAGGATGAAGTTGGCCAACTCTATTGCTTTATTTCTTGGTCTAGTTATAATGACTTAATTGTGATTTCTTGGCAGGATATCACTTTCTGATTGTTAAGATCAGAACATGATTGTGCTAAAAGCTCGAGGGGGGGGGGGGGGGGGGGGGGGTGTGTGGATGTGGGGTGTTGGTGTAGCTATGGTTGTGGCTATGGCTATGACTGTGGGTTTGAGTGTGGCTGCGAATGAAGTGAATATCAACACCCACACCCATACCCTTGATAGTAAAATTGAGCTAACTTTTCACCAACTCAACGAAATGCGCTAAAAATTTGGATTTAGAGGTTTTAGATGGTGCTGAACACGATGAGAATATCAAATCGAAAAACTAAACTTTGACGAGTGCTTCGATTTCTTGACGGCATCGCGAGTGCTCTCTTAAATCGTTATTTAAATCGGAAAAAAAGTTACAGAGGCTGTATGGCTTAGCACTTGCGACAGAAGTCTCTTCGATGTAAAATTTATTATTACTGGAGTTCATTGCTATCTAAATTGTGGGAAGATAGGAATGCGCGGTGTCGGATTACTAAACACCGGTTGACACCGACAGTGACGCTCAGTGCACACGAATACATTCAGTGTCACTGAGCACTGAAATATTGAACAAACTGACACCGACGTCACTGAAGCACCGATGACCTATGCATTAGTGATTCCTGATGAGTCAGACACACAGACTTCACTGGTACATTAATGTTGATTTTCATTGACTGTAATCCATAAGCAGAGCATCATGACATCTTTCAGATAAAATACCATAATACGTAGGATGTTCTCATTGTATGAGAGACTGTATCAGCTGCATAGTTTATCAAATATATTTCTTGTATCTCTTACAGCTGGATGTGGGTGTGTGGGTGTAACTATTGTGTTCAGTGATATTCACACCAACACTCTATTCATATACATTGCCTATAAATGAGGATTTATACTGTGAAAATTTATCATGCAGAACCTTCGAGTATATATTTCAACCCGCTTAGCTTCGTCTCGATGTAGTTTCTCCTCGCTCCGCTGTGTTTGACCCCACCGAAAATTTTCCTCGCGTCATTCGGTCTGAGGAAAATCGCTCCCCGCCTGGTCTTGATGTCTGATATCTTGCAGTATTATATAAGAATTAGTTACGAAATGTCAGTGAAGTCAGTGTGCCTGGCTCACCAGTGACGCCGAGGATGTTAGTGCATCAGAGATCACCGATGCGTAGGTCACCAGTGCTGCAGTGATGTCGGTGTCAGTTTGCTCAATATTTCAGTGCTGAGTGACACTGAACGTATCCGTGTGCACTAAACGTCACTGTCGATGACAAAAGTATCGGCTTTTTCGGTGTTGTCCCTGATACTGCTCATTCCTATGTGAAGATGATGATTCGAAACGCATTGCACACTGTGACGATTTTAGATAGAGTAGGGACAGCTCGAGAGCTGTTATCCTAATACTTTATTAGTGTAAGTAAAATCGTCCATATACTGTATTTTTCGCGCTCCTTATGTGCTATTTCTTAGCATAGAAGGACCTTGAAGAATACAGTAAACACAATAACAGAAAAATACGGGTTTAAGGACAAATTCAGAGAGGAACAAAGGTTAGAAGATTATGGTTAACACTGTACGAAAGAACGACACGTCAAGAGTATGGTTTCAAAGTACAGATACGAGAGATAAGCGTAGCGGATAGAAAAGATGTTATGGTTATTCCTTTTATGGATAACACTATGTATGAGGCGAGGATGCATTAAGCGTGACATTCCAAAGTACAAATAGAAGAAGAACGAACAGAAAAGGGTATTGCAGCTATCTCTATTATGCACGAGAAAAGGACAAACTAGTAATAGAAGTGTGGATAGGTAATAGATAGAGAAACGCATCGCACTTGTTTCAATCGAGGAGAAGCAACAATTTACACATTATGCTCGGTTGTTACACACACTTTTACACATTCTTTTTTCTTGTTCATTTCCGTCTTTGCTGTAATGAAATGAAAACTAACTTTCCGTCTTTTGTTCACACCGATGAATCATCATTGTCATCCATCGAAAGTCATCTATCATCCATTACTCTCACTTCATCTCATCGATTCTCATCTATGACTCATCAATCAATTGCTGTAATTGATCACTATTGTATATCTCTCCTTATGTACACCACATATTGATTCTTCTTTGCACTCAATGATAGCCTTATTCCAATCGAGTCGACATTTATTGCGAACGAACAATATGTTGCTCGTCATAAAAGAGTGCAATTCGATTACCAATCTCTGAAATAAACTCAAAGCCTAGCTTTTTGTAAAGTTTTGGCCCGGCTACTGCTCCAACTCCTTCTGTCTCGGATATCAAACAGAGTGTTCCATTGGTGTGTCCCTTGTAGCCTTGATTGATAGATGCTTCGACAAGAGAACTGAATATGATCGAACCAAGACCTTTTTTCTGATGATGCCTATCAATGCCAATTGTTGATAAATAAGCGAATGTTTCGTCTGAGTTATTGATTGGTGTAATCGTCAACGATCGTCCAATGCCACATGGGACATTTTTCGTCTTGTCAACTATCATGGCGACATGGGATGCCGCATTTATTCGATCTCGAGTCTCCTTGCAATCCCATTTCTTTGCTGCGAATTTGTTTTCATTGACCATGATGGTCAATTGCTGAGAATAATCTAGCAGCATTTGTTTGTCTGTAACTAATTGATAGTGTTCTTGATCCAAATGAACAAGATGATTATTGTGCTGTACATGAGCCACTGTGACTGCCATTATATTGTTATGTATGTTTTTAAATTTTAGACTGTTCATATCAATTTGATCGTCGAACATAGACAAGCGCAAGAAGACACCAACATGGTAAATTTTGCCCACATGAGAGAGAATATTTGTGAGAAATTCATCAAGTCGCGGATCATTGGGTAAGATGGTGGTATACGTAATAATGACGAGCGCGATGTGACCAGCTTGATCAACTACGTAGCTTCCTTCAGCAATAGCAGTCGATTCATTGTTGCTATCATCAACATATTTCACTTGAATCGAATGACTCTGCTCGTTGAGTTTCACTTCGAACATTGTGCACAATGGTTGTTAGTATCTTAAACATTGTCACATGTACGTTATCTTTTATCTTTTCTGTCTCTGTAGTGTTATTTGTTGTTTCGCTGTATAGCAGAATAGGGGAAAGGCAAAGGCACAGCATGCAGTCAATCTGCAGAGTAAAACAACAGCAGTGATACTCTCTGAGAGGGTGTGCTGGAGTTAAAGACCACGTGATGTCCTTACCAACAACTTCAAAATACTTTTCTAACTATTACAGTTAACGTACAAGTTTCTCTATTTGAATGAATATTTGCTGAAACCTTCTGTTTTCTATTGCTACCTTTATTAGCAAATGTTGTGAAGTTTTGACTTCGATATAATTTTTGTTGAAATGAGGGTGCAAGTGTGTGGGTGCGGATAAATAGAAAGCCAAGATCCACACCCTACGAAAACAAAACATAAATGTTCGAAATTCATCCCTTCGTAAAGATTATTTTGTTCATGTATAGTTTTCTAGTCGAACTTTATCTTTCACATGCTTGATATGCATAGACCTCAAGATGCATCCATATCACATAACTTTCTTGCTCAAGATACTCAACAATTTCATTAGTTTAAAAAAAGAATTCGACTAGGATTGCTCCATATGTTTCGTTATTGGTCACGTTAGATTTTCTTGAATATGCATGCAGCATTTTGTGAGCAGCTCTACATGCATTTTTGTAAGCTGTCACATTTGATTGAGTGAATAGTCGATATAAGGTGACGATGAGTTTTCTCCTTTGTGTGTAAGTTAATAAATCAATAATATAAAGATGAAAGATTGTTGGATATCTATTCAATCGAGTGTAAATATTGTGCTAGGATCTTTGTATCGATTTACTCTCAAGAAATTCTTTAAATTTTAGGGTTTTCAATAAAGATCCGAGATATTGATTAATAATTTGAAAGTAAAAATAAAAAAAGGAAGAATTTTCTGCTCAGCAATGAAAGCTAAAACTCCCGAGCCAATAGACATAAGTCATATTCATTGCTACAAATAATAGAAAATATCATACATATTCACAAATTCATTAGCCTAACTGTGCCAATTTTGCTGCCAATCAAAGTCAAATTCTGAATTGTTTGATTTTCTTGCATGACCTTTATTCAGTATTCGAAAAAATCTCTGGTTTATTGAAAGAAAAAATAAGGTAAAACATTAAAACTTAAGCATCGAAGTTCAGTTAATTTCAAATCATATATAATTTTCAATAATCACGTATTTTAAGTCTTTTGACAAATAAAAATGAGTTTAACACCATACTGATCCGAAAGACTTGTTATAATCGTTCCATTTGTAGAATTGCTTTTTATCCGTTCATCGAATATGCGTTGTGTAAATAATTCGAATGGATTAAACATATGTCCATGTATAAATATATGATCAATAATATATTGATTAGTATTATTAACAACAAGATTATCTGTACATATTGTCCAACGGCTATACATTTCTGTATAATTAATCATCATACCATCTTGTTGATCCATCAATATCATTTAATTGATGTATATAATTCCAACTATCAGGTTGAATTGCTAACACATTATGTTCAAAATTAGCAATACCCATATTAAAATCACCTACCATAATGGCACTTTTATATTTCTGTTGGTTATTACGTAAAAAATTCCAAACAAGAGATTCAAGTTCTATTGTTTGGCCTTTATTTTCATCATTCCAACTATCATATGTATTATTAAGAAATGTTCCAATAGATGCATGAGGAATAGATGTTTCAATTGTAGCGACATGTGTATTAGCAATAATTAACTGTTTGTTTTCTTGACTAGCAATAATGTAACCACGAGGTGCAATATAAAATTCTGAATATAAATTAGCTGGTAGTTTTTTTAATGGATATTGTCCTTTTGATAATATCATCAGATATATAGAATGATCCCAAGGAGCTTCGGTAGAATTAGGCATAATACCTGGTGAAGTACTAATCAATTGAGGTAAATTAATTTCACCACAATAACTCAAACCTAGTGGATCACTACGACTAATAAATCGATCAAAAATACATGCCCAACATCTTGAATTCGTATAAAGAGCAAGAAATTCTGTTCGACATCGAGTGATGGTACATATAAATAGTGCTGACTCACTAACATTAGAACAATATGTAAAAAGACATTTGTGTACTCATTACGTTTGAAGCTACACAAGCAGGACTATATGTTTGTGTTGGTAATGGACCACTACTAATATAGTCACGCATATCATCATTGACAACTTCAAAATGAGGATAAATATCTTTGACGAATTGATAAATTTGACGTTAGATTTGTGGACTACCACATACTTCTTGTAAACAAAGAATATCGACATTACTCTCACGAATAGCTTTGATAATCGATGATGTGCGTTCAAATGCTTGTTGTTCTTCTAAACCAATATTCCATGTTGCTAATGTCATCTCATTTGTACGAGGTTGTGTACAAATAATTACTGGTATCAATGAAAAAAAAAAGATATACCTTGTAGAATACATATTTGTTTTCTTTTCAATTAATATCTTAGTTGATCACTAAGAAACTATGCTGAATCGACCAAATAAAAATAAATTCGTTTTTTTCTAAAATGAAATAGTTCTTGTTGTAATTTACTGCGAAAAAGATTAAAAGTATATTGAAAACAAAGTCTATTTCTATTGCAACAAAGTCATAGCTGTTGGGTTTATCAGTAGAAACAAAATAATTTCTACGTGAAAAATAGAGTCACAAAAATGACTACCTTTTAAATTTCAAGATCGAACATAACAGACACAAAATATAAGAGAGCATTGATTCATTAAATTTATAATTGTTCTTAAAATAATGATTGAACATCAAGGGATATATTTTGTGGTGTATGTAGTGATAATAATGAATATAGCACAATAGAAAAAAAGTTAAAAAATAAAAATTATATGTTAGTAGTATCACTATTTTTATTGTCATCCTATAGAAAAAATTTTATAAAAAAAAAAGAACGATTAGAAACACATTTCTAGTTGTTCCTTTTTTAATATAAACTTGCTTCTATGGGATAGAATGATGGAATCGAGATTGGTTATTTTCTCTATGATAAATATCAACACAGATTGATACAAGTTGAAAGAACAGACAACACATGATATATTTTATACCTTGATGCAACAATACAATACACGTACATCAATGAAAGAAAAGAGGATGTATTATTGATGCATAGTAAACATGAAACTTTTCCCCATATTTACCTATAATCGTAAACGCAATCAAAGTATAGATCATGACGATGAGTAATTGGATATTTATAAGAAGATTATTACGTTTAAGTGACGTTTTTAGTCATTAGTCAAGTTTATGAAGTATTCTCACGTTTTTGGCATAATTTTTATCTAAATGACTCAAAACATGGATCATTTTCTAGTTAGTTAATTCGAACAACTCAATAGTAAGGCCTTATCATAAACTGAGTTCAATATGTCAAAAGAATCACAGGAAATATTGTTCGTTCATATTTAAGTTTATATATAAGCATAGAAACCTTCTCAGCTGTCTAGATTTATCATTAAAAATTAGAAAATTAACGTTTGTAAAAACTAAATATAATAAACACTTTCGTTGTTGTTCAGATATGATGCTTTTTTACAACGAACTAAAAAGTGAAAGGAAATGTTCGTCAATCATTAGCAATAGACACAATAATATCCATTGACAATAGACCTGTACTGCTACAAACGCTTCTCAATCTACAACGAATTTCCATCAGATCTGAATGAAATATGTACTTTCATTGTCCATCAATGCGATTCTACGCTAAAATCAACGAATCATTCCAAGATTATTCTTTACACAGGCAAGCGAGAAGTGTGACAATGGCACAAAATATATTTTGCACATAAATTTGCACTCTTCAAAAATTTCCCATGGACTTCTAGCATATTTCGAGGAGCGCATATTCTCATTTTTGGGCACCTGAAACTCTTTACATCTTTGAAATTTCACAATTTTTATAAAAAAATTCATTCAAAAGCATCCGGATCATATTTAAACCTGGGCATCGAAACCGCTCAGAAATTCAAATAGTGATGTTTTAGCCTTTTATCTTTAACACATGTATCGAAAACTATCGTAATTGAGTTGAGATTGATTGATATTAATTAAATTATACGAAGATAATATCTTTGGTTTAATGGTTGATATTTCATGTGAGCTAAACCCTGATCAATTATTGTGGTTTATGTCCTTATTGTTTCTGCGGTTCAAATACAATGTTACAGTACCACAGCATGAGTATCCAAAGAATGTTCTTGATTGTTTAGGAACAACCCACCTATATAATGGTTCGTTTGAGAGATGTTTTTTTTGCTAGACATATGCAGGAAAATTCGCCAGTTAGTGTCACAATGAATGTATCAAGATCGAATAGACACTCATCGATTTGTCTACTGAGAAACGAGGAAACATGTAAATTTTTTTCAAATTCAGTTTTTTTTTCAAGATTGAAAATAGTTAAAAAAAAAAAAAGACCGACAGAACAAAAGTTAGGCATCATTCTGTTTGCTTTTTGTATGATGAATTTCGGAAGTCTACTTTTTAGCTGATTTATTAAAACGTGAGTTTTCTAATTGTACCAGGGGCGGCGGAACGTTTCCAAATCAGGTGAGGCTCAGTAAAAAACTTTTTTTTATTATCCTAAGTAACTTTTTTCTTCTATCAAAGTCTTTGTTGACGAAAGGGTGTGGATGTGGGTGGGTGTTGGCTTTGGTTTATTTTCTTTTCTTCTTCGACATCCACACCAACACTCCAAAGGGAAAACAGCAGATTTCAACTCTTTGGAGTCCCTTGTAACCTCATGGAACCCTTGAAGTCCCATGGAATGCCGAAATATTTTCGATTTCCCTGCAAAAGCCCTTTATAAAAATTAGAAACAGTTATTTCTTAATTTTTTTTTTGTCGATCATTATATCAGATAGGATAGAAATAGTTGAGGAGATGGGTCGCATAGCTATCTGGAGGGTGTAGGTCACGTTGGACAGAAAAAAGGGATCGAAAGCAATTGCCAGGTGCCAAATCGCTATTGGGTCGAGACTATGTGCATTATGTAGGCTCTAATGAGCCATGAATACTGTAAAAAAGACTCGTGTTTCTTGCTTATTTCTATCAAGATATTTGATTTTTACAGCAATTTTCAGCAGAACACCGTGGTCTCCGTCAGATTTACTTGGAAAATCAACTTTCAAATTTCGATTTGAAAGTTTGTGCAGAGAAGGGTCTCAATCAGACTAGTTTGTTCTGACGGTTTCAGATTTTTGGGTTCCTTCTCTCTTGAGACACGAGTGTAAGAAAAAGTACTTTTTTTTCATATTACTTAAAGCACAAAATGTTAAGTGTTCATATTTAAAGATAGGAGCAACGAAGAAATTTCAGAATTTCAGAATAAACCAGTCTTATTGAGACCTTTCTCTGCTCAAAGCTTCAAGTCGAAATTCGAAAGTCGATTTTTCAGTGAGCTTGAGGGCGACCATGATGGTGTGCTAAAAAATGTCATAAAAATAAAAAATCTCGACAAGGGTTTAATGGCGCATCTTTGAGGATCTATTGAAGATAGATGATGATACGTTCTATCAAAAGATAGATTAAAACTTCCATTTGAACTCCGACAAAATCCAGCAAATGAACTGCATTATATATCAGTGACTATTTTTCACCATACGGATTGGAAGTTTTTGATCTTATTATAGCCTAAAGAGCTTCAAGAAGCCCGGACGGTCTGTAATATATAGTAAATACATAAAACTATACAAGTATTTGATGACTACAAAATATAAGTAGATCATCAATTAAAAATATAAATTTTACTTATATGGTCTAATTAATAATATTCACCTATTTTACGTACTTTGTGGTACCTGATATTTAATGCATACTCGCTATAGAGCGACATCCAAGATTCTCTTAAATCAGGACCATGGTAGCTTCAATGCTAGCTACGAGATGGGTTCGAATCTCGAAAATTGATTTTGTCACCTGGCTGTCCACTGTGTGGGTGTGGGTGTGGATCGTTGATTTTGCTTTCACACCCACACACCCACACCATTATTAACTGGTTTACTTATTGTTGTTTCACAGGTTTCAGCTATTGAATAATTATAGGTTTTGTTTTCATTTTTGTTTCCATTAACATTTATCTTTTTCAATTTGATTATCAACCTAAAATATAAGTTATTGACAGTAGTCTGGTAATCCTTTTTTTAAGATCGAAATGACTAAGTACTATGCACACCGCTAGTGTGAATGCTTACATCACATTTTATAGTAGTACCGTGGTCGTTCATTGTGCATCATAGAGCATTGAACAGGAAACATTCGTATGATAAAAGAGACTGAAGGATTCTCAAATAATTCTACCGTTTTTTAGATCTTGAAAATATCTTGGAGTTCCTCGGAATTATATGGAACCCAGGAATCCCGGAATCTGTTATTTGCCCTGTGTCCACACCCACACTCTGTTAGGAGTGTGCTTTCACTCAATATAGAGAAATGAGTGATACATCACGAAGATGAAGATAAACGCTTGAATACAAATAGTTCTGACATTGACTGCATTATTCTATAATCGTTTTTGTTTGTACAACACTCTATGTGAATAAAACAAAGATGTTGTGACGAATTATGACGGCATAGATAGTAGGCTTTATTACCGTCTCGTTTTTTAAGTGTGCTTCATCGTTATATATAGATAAACGCGTAAAAGGTTTCAATATCTTAACTAATATAAGGT
>CAJNOP010003854.1:0-11840 GCA_905250075.1 Rotaria sp. Silwood1 | reverse complement strand
CACCCACACCCACACCCACACCCACACCCACACCCCACACCCACACCCTTCAACTGTTAGATTTGTAATCAAACCACTGAGTCCTGCCAAGTTATAGGGACTTCTAATTGAACGGCGACAAAAATAATAGTTTTTGATGCCTGAGGAGATCCCAGACATTAAAAATAAATCATGAGGAAATATATAATAAACTTGTAAAAAATAATCAGGGATGACTGTTGATTCTTCGGCTAATAAAATTAGATCGAGTTTCCTTTCTGGGATGCCAGGTCCATTATTTGGTATCTCTTTGTAGACCATAGAAATCTGAAGATATTTTTTCGTGAGATACCAATTAATAAAAAAACTGATGTATGTTAATTTTTTTCTTAAAATTTATTTTCTTGATTGACTCATGAAGTCTGTCTTGAATAGTTATGATGGTTTCCATTAGAGAGGCCCTGAAAAATTATCGAAATTACCCTCAGTATTTCTTAAATTAACTTTTCTTCCATGAAAAAATCAAAATAAAAAAAATATTTGCTTCATATCAATCATTAATCATTAATATTAATGAATTAATGATTAAATGAGAAAGCATTAATCATTAATTAATGCCATTAATTAAGTCCCGTTAAATTAAATGGTCCACCCCTAGTGTACACCATTATAAAAAAAATTCTACCTCAACTGTACCCCATTCCAACTCTCCTGTATCCCATTTGAAAATTGAGATGTGGCAGTATTAGAGGTTTCCCTGTATCTTCTCGATGTTCGTTTATTTCCAGATTGTCTCCCCTTCATCAAGTATAGGGAGAGATATATAGAGAGAAATAAAGCATCAAAGAATGCGAAATGAATAAACAAATACCGATGAGTCAAGGAGTGATACATGTGACTGTAACATACCTCCCCACCGATAGAAATGTGGGTCCACACACATTAAAACGAACACCAGCAAAATTGAAACAATCGGATTAGATGATAAAAGAAAATGTGATAATATGAAGAAAATATGCAGCAGTATAATGATGCAGTAGAAAGAGAAAAAACGAAAGAAACTGATAGAATCTGAATATATAATCGAGAACAAAAAATATGTGTGTATGCAAAATGATAATATGAAGGAAACGATAATATGGTAGTGTTATTACAAATAAAAGAAGAAACAAAACGAAGGTTGTAAGTACCTTTAAAATTTGAGAGGTGGTAAAGCAGGTGAAGATACATAACGTATAGCAGGTGGTTGAGTAGCCTGTTCTAAAGTGTCGAGACGACGAAGGGTACTCATAAGTATGTTGCCCATCGGATGAAGTTGATTAAGGCCAGATGCTTCAAGTGCTTGAAGAGCGAGAGGTTGACGATGACGTATAGATCGACGAAGGCGGCGATATGTGAAGAATACAACTGCGAGGAGAATAATGATGACGATACCAATTGCAACAGCACCTCCAATGAATATGTTGTTTGTCTGATCACGATGAGTGCTGTGTGACTGTTCTAAGACGGACATGCGTTGGTGTATTTCAGCATTAAGGAATCGTTTGACTCGATTTTTGGGAAGAATCGCAAGGCATGAAAAAATAAGGTTGAAGAAGATAGCGATGAAATTGAACATGGTTATTAGAAAATGAGGATGTACAGAAGTGAGAAATAAATGATGGATGAAGAAAAGTATGAAGAGATATAAGGCGATGATGAAGGAAGGCGTTCGACAAAAATGGCAGAGGTGAAGAATGCAGATAACAATAGTAGGAAAGTGTATGATGAGTAACAGAATGTATATAAAAAAAAAAACATACTGAGTGTGTTTGTTAGTATGTATTGAACGGTTGAAAATTAACATAAGTAATGGATCGTTGATAGATAACTATCTAATTGAGACCGGAATAAGTATATCGACTGTTACTTGTCTTGTCAAATCCAGTAGTTTGACATGTTGAACAAGATATGTTTTAACACCAAGACGACGTATAATCCGAAATGGACCTTCATATCGAATATCAAATTTGTGACGTGAATGAATATTTTTTATAAGAACTAAATCGTTGATGGAATATGTAGGATTTGAGCGATTGGTATCATATCTAGATTTGTACTGATGTTGTGCATGAATGATATTTGTTTTCGCATTGTTTGTTAGATGTGATATGTATTGACGTATGTTCTGAGCATAGTGAGATGACTGTTGAAGGGAAACGTTTGGGTTTTGTAGATCGAATGGTAGGACAGGTGAACGTCCATACATAAGTTCGAATGGAATAGTTTTAATAGTGGAATGATAACTTGTGTTATAATTAAAGATGACAAATGGAAGGTTATCATCCCAATCAGATCGATATTGATTAGATAAGGCAGCAATTTTTGCATCCATCGTGCTATTGAAACGCTCAATTTGACCATTAGTTTGAGGATGATAGGGTGTTGCGTACAAATGAGTGATACCGAGACGTTTGAGTAGATGTTCCATCATAGTTGATGTAAAATGAGTACCATTATCTGTAAGAACACATTTCGGTGTGCCATATTTACAGATAACCTCTTCTTGAAGAAATCGAGCAGCAGTATCAGCAGTACAATCACGAACTGCTTTTGCAATAACGAATTTGGATAGAACGTCAGTGATTGAAATAATGTATTTGTTGCCGCGTCGACTAGTAGGAGTAATGGGTCCGTGAAAGTCCATTGATAATAAGTGCCAAACTCCTTCCGGTGGTTCGATCGGTTTCAGATGACCAGGAGGTTTGCAGCGAATAGGGTTATTTTGATTACAACGAATACATGACTTAACATAATTAGTTATATCGCTGTTCATGGTATACCAATAGTATCGAGCTTTGATTTTCTTTATAGTTTTGTCACGACCGAAGTGTGCGCCGTTAGCTTGAGTATCATGATAGATTTTCATAATATCATTTCGAATTTCTCCTTTCGGAACACATGGAACAGGTTTTGAGTGTTGTTCATAATGCATTAAGAGACCATCCTGTAAAAGATAAGAGTTAATATACTTATTATCATTAAGATGATTCGCTATGTATTGTAGATCAGGGTCCTTCTGTTGTGCTTGTTTCAATTGATCAATAGCACCAGTATATCCAATACGTGCACTATCAGTAGTAGTTTTAGAAGTTGATGATGTTGATTGATGATTTTGAACGTCAGAGCGATTGATGTTTGGTGGAGTGGTAATATGATTATCGGATTGTGGTAATTGACGAGAACGAGAACGAGTAGTGACCATACCGACAATTGATGATGTTGAAAAAGTGTCGTGGTCACTGGTATCAGTTTGAGTACTGATAGAGGCAGAAGTTGGCATAACGTTATCGTCAATGTCATCTTCAGCGTGATCCACTGGTGATCGAGATAGATAATCAGGCATGGTGTTTGATTTACCCTTGATGTGTTTTATTGTGAAGTTGTATGATTGTAGCCGTAAACGCCATCGTTCACATTTGTCGTTCGTTTGAGATTTACGCATGAGTGCTTCTAATGGTTTATGATCAGATTCTAAAATAAAATGATTACCGTGTAAATAGTGATGCCATAATTCAACAGCTTTGACGATCGCATAACACTCCTGTTCAATAGGAGACCAGCGTTGTTGAGCAGGTGTAAGCTTCTTAGACATATAACATATAGGACGACCACCTTCAGGATAGGTTTGTAATAAAACAGCACCGATACCAAGTTGTGAAGCATCTGTTTGTATTTTAAAAGGAAGTTGATTATTGGGAAGTCGAAGAACAAGGTCGGTTGTGAGTATGTGTTTGATTTGTTCGAAAGCAGTTTGTTCGTCAGCCGATAATGTAAAAATTGTAGGTTTAGTATTAGATGGATGTGTAGAGTTGGAAGGATTATATTTATATAAAGGACTAGCAAGACGGGAAAAGTTGGAAATGAATTTACGGTAGTATTCGGCTCCTTTTAAAAAACGAAAAATCTCTTTCGGTGTTGTTGGCGTTGGAGTTTCCAACAAACCGCGTATATTATCATTATTTGGACGAATTTCTCCACGACAAATGTGGTGACCCAGATAATTGATGTTATCAGTAGCGATGATACATTTCTCGAAACTTAGACGAAAATTGTGTGTGTGAAGTAAATAAAAGATTTCATCCAAATGAGAAACATGATCGTCAAAAGTTCTCGAAAAAATGACGACATCATCTAGATACGCTAGACAATGTTTCCATCGAGCAGGACCTAAAATTTGGTTTACTATGCGTTGGAACGTAGGTGGACCATTTTTTACACCTTGAGGGAGGACTTTGAATTGATAATGATTATCGCGAGTGGAAAATGCCGTTTTAGGACGATCATGAATTGCTAATGGAATTTGAAAATAGCCGTTTTTAAAGTCGAGTGTGGTGAAATATGTTGACTGAGACAGTTGATCGAAAATATCTTCGATGCGAGGTAACGGGAATGAATCTTTGACAGTAATATCATTTAGTTTTCGATAATCAACGCAAAATCGTGTAGTACCATCTTTCTTACGCACTAATACGACAGGTGAGCACCAAGGTGATGTTGATGGTTCGATACTATCTTGCTTTAACAGTTTGTCTGTTTCTTCGGTAATAGTTTGATGATCTTGAGGTGAACGTCGATAAGGTGGAGTGTAGATTGGTCGATGTTGACCGGTATCGATCACATGATCGAGAGTGATATTGATTTTTGATGGTTGACGTAGATCGACCAGTTTACCGTATTTTCAAAGGACATCTTGGATTTTTTTGCGATGCGAGGCGGAGTCGATGTGTTGTGTTAATGTTTCAATTTGATGTCGTAATTCTTGTGGATAGCATTGTACACGAAGATGATGAAAAAGATTGTTTTGTGATAAAAATTTCTGATGACAGACGTAGCATTTATGTGATGAATTCAGAGAATAATGACGTATTTTTGCTGATCGAAATTGTGTTGACTGAGATTGATATGGTGATGTTGTTGCACATATTAGTAATGATGAAGAAACAGTACCGAGACACGTATTTGAAGGTAAAATATATGGATGATTGGTGGTATTGATAATAGTTAAGTGTGTTTGAGAATTAGTCACTTTGATTAAAGCTGTTGGAAGTACTACTGCTTTTTGACTAAAACTTGAAGACGGTTCAAACAACAAATTTGAACTATCTGGAAGATGTACTGCGGCTTTGATAACAGATTCGGAGTATTGTGGAATAGTAATTTGATCGAGTAATCGGACTGTACAACATGATGTATTGTTCGATTGAATGAGTGAAGTGGTGGTAGTTTGACCTGTAGTATCTTGCAAAGTTAAACGTTGTGTAGAGATATCCATGTATAGAACATATTGATTGATCCAGTCAGTGCCTACTAAGACATCAGTGACGAGACTCGAAGCAACAGAAGCCGTTACAAAAGTGGAGAGACCGTTAATTTTTATTTCAAGTTGAACTTTACCGATTATGTTGATCGTGGTACAATTAGCCGAAATATAAGAATTTTGTGAAGGTTCAAACGTATTGTGATATATGCGTTGCAAAAATTGATTATGGATAATAGTGATACTGGAACCAGTGTCCAGGAGAATATTATGATAGGTGTGATTGATTTGAGCACGAATAAAAAAAGGGTTTGAGAATGTTGATGATGATGGCATAGTATTACTGAGATCTCCGCCATCTTGAGTCCCAGTTATTGAAAAACCTGGGGACAATCACGAACATTATGGTTATGGTTACCACATTTGTAACAGCCACGTGGCTGTCTATGATAGCAGTCGATAGTACGATGATTTGATCGTTGACAGATCAAACATGGATAGAAGTGATTCGTTTGCGTGGGACGAGGACGATAGGCACGTGATTTGTTAAGAATGTGCATGTAATCTGTGGTACGAGTATTTTGAGGGATTTGTGAATGAAGAGAATTTTCAGAGCTGCTTTGTTGTTTTTGAGTGACAGCAGTAACAGGTGCAAAATATGGGGATGTTGGAAAGATTGATTGTTGGGTTTCAGAAGGAATTTCGTTCAGTAACTCTTCTTCATCATGAGCGATCTTCCAAAAAATACCTGGTGTTGGTTCATCATCGAGCGTTTTGAGGCGACGTTTGACGTGTATTTTTAAATCATTGCGCATACCATCTTGTAAATAATCAACGATCATATGTAGCGGCATATTTTGATCAACTTGTTTACATAAATCAATAATATCATCATAGTAGGCGTTAAGTAGTTCACCAGGTTGTTGTTTTCTTTCCTTCAGTCGCGTTTTGATAGCAGAAAGAGATGGTTTAAAGCGTTCAAGAAGATGTTGTTTTAGATCTCGCCATGTTTGTAGATAGTCTTTATTGTTATCATACCAATTAAAGGCAGATCCTCCTAATTTAATAGTAGCGATAGAATGTAGCATCGATTCATTCAATCCAGCGAAGCTACCGATGTGTTCAACAGCATTAATAAACTGAGTAACTTTCTGATTAGGATCGCCAGTAAATTTGGGTAGTTCCTTTAAAGCAGTTGTATTAAGAAGATTTTGAAAAGGATTTAGTTCCATATTGGTAGTTGAAATAGTATGTGAAGAAGTAGTTGTATCCGTAGGAACAGCGTGATGTCGGATGCGCCCGTATGTGATTATATCGTGTGGTAGTAAGTTACCGGGTTGGGTGTTGCTTCGCAAATGTCTGCGTTGTTGAGACGTCGTTTTTCGAGTTTTTTGTTTTTTTTTTAGGTAAATAGTAATGGAAAAAATGAATTGTACCGAAGAGTTAATGAATGTGACAGAATTCCAATACACAGGTGTTTGCAACGTTATGTGAAAATGATCGAGAGAAGACGGGTCACGGCACCAAATATTAGAGGTTTCCCTGTATCTTCTCGATGTTCGTTTATTTCCAGATTGTCTCCCCTTCATCAAGTATAGGGAGAGATATATAGAGAGAAATAAAGCATCAAAGAATGCGAAATGAATAAACAAATACCGATGAGTCAAGGAGTGATACATGTGACTGTAACAGGCAGCCCTGGCAGAACAGAGATTATCGAAAAATTTTATCAAGTTTTCTGTATTACGTGCGGCACTATTACAAAAGAAGAGTATTATATTCTATTTACGCACAATTAAAAGTTTCTAGGAACAGTCTCAACCTGAAATTAGTTTTATTTTTGAGGCTTTCTGGATAAGAAAAGTGCATAACGAAATAAATGTCATCGATTATATCAGTTCAAATGAAATTCTTCCATGTTTTTTGATAATCACCTATTTGTTTGAAATAAGTCAATGTACAATTAGTAATACAATCATTCCTATTGGACAAGGAGAAATTTAAAGATATTCCGATCAATGTATTTCAAGTAACATAGAAACTTCGAGAAATATAAAAATACGTAAGAAATAATATCAAATGATTTATTAGATTAGAATAAAAAGAAAGTTTTAGATTCAGAACACAAAAATACAAAATATTTTTAACTACATTATCGCTGATCTATTGTGTAAGTATAATATGAGAAACATAACTTGAGTCTATGATGCGTCTTGTTAAAATGTCTTTCACTGTGGTTAGAACTATTTTTGCAAAGTAAGAAAACGGCAAGAAAGATCATGCTTTTAAAATATTAAATTATACTTCGCTGGAATGTATTCCATCATCCAAGAATGATGTTGAACGTCGTCGTTCGGAAGATTGTGTGACTTGACTCAAATGTCCCGGAGAAAGTAGATCATTGGAGAGCAAATCATAGGTTTGCAATGGAAAATCAACTGTAAGATTAGTATCTTTGATAGAAAATTCTTCATCTTCATCCATCCATGAATAGGCCACAGTCGATGAATTAAGAAGAATTTCGGCTTCAGTATCAAAGATTTGTAGTTGAATTGACTCGTATTTATTATGTTGACCATTGAACAAATGAGTAACATAGCCAGCAAGAATAAATAGTCGTTGATTTTCATTCAATTGAATCGATATATCCGATTCATTCCAATAGAATTTCGCTCTCTTGTGCACAAGTAACCGTAGTTGTAAACGATTCAATTTCAAACGTGTCTGATAATTATTACTCAAGACATGTAGAGCAATTTCTCGATAGATCGAAGGAGCTAAATTTTCATCTTTTAAAAATTGATTCAATAATATACCATCGATACAATAAGCTTCCAAAAGTCCACCACTGACACGATAAATATCATGTGCTAGAAAATCTTGTGAAAATAAGGCATCGATACCGACAATATTGCCCAGTCGGTAATATATGGGCATTGTATCTTTTTTACATTCAACAATCCCTCGAGTGATAAGATAGGCAGTCGATACTCTTTGACCTTTTTCAAGGAGAATTTGATCCGGTTGAAACCATCGATGTTTTACTTTCATAATCGTTTGCCAACGTATTTTTTCATGATTAGGTAGTGATCGAAAGAGTGGCAATAAGTCAAAAGGATTTTCAATAGCTTTTAAATGACCCTTAACCATAGAGACACGATAAAATTCCAATTTCAACGATTTCTTTTCGATTATTTCCAATATATGTGAATGTACTCTGTGGCCGAGCATTCCCGTTTCATAAAGTTCAGTGAGCGTCTTCGATTCATATTTGAGTAACATTTGAGCACATCTTTTTGTCATATGAATTCGCCAACAAGCTTCATAGGATTGTTGTAGATCAAGCAGAATGTAGGTAGCAGTGAGATGATAGAAACGAGTTTCTTCATAAACTTTATTCCAAATTCTTTTATCAATATTTGCTAATTCTGGAAATTGCTTTCGAATATTATCCATACGAGTTTGAGTCGAATGGAAAGCTAATCGATAAAGAAAATAAAACAAAACGAAAAGAACATTTTCTTATTGTACTACTTACCGAGAGTCAATTCAATGGTGAGAAAGATATGATCAAATAATAGTTTATTCGACTCTTTGTTAATCCACTTGACACAATCGAGTCGCATTAGAGTTTGCAGCCACTTCGATAATCGAAAATGTTCAACGATCAATTTCCAATGAAGTTTAAGTGAATGTTGATGTTTGGCTTTTTCGACTGATTTAATCAGAATGTAGAGTGTTCGTCGACGAATCATTCCAAGATACCATTGTTTTTCATAATCAACCAACAATGCTGTGAGAAAACGAATAGTTAGCTCGTTTTGAAATTGTGTGTTTTCTTTTTTATCATTGGATCGAAAATTCATAACTTGCAATACGATATGTTTAATAGTTGAATTCCTTTCTTCCGGTGTGAAATCTATGGATATACTTTCGGTCTCACATATGCTCGGGATTTCTTTTAACTCAATGTCTGTGCTCGTATTTTTTTGATAAGAATTTAACAATAAATCGTCAGCAAAATCGGGTAGAGCAGAGAGTCGCCGATGGATGCTTGTTCTTCGATGTACATCCATTTCTTGAACCAATTTTTCTGGTAAATATTCATTGAGCATATCCCAATCGACATCAGAAAATTGTTTTTCCTGTTTCATCTTATGGAGTTGGTATGCTGTTTGTCTGCGCATATTTTCGAGAGCTTGTAACAACATGCGTTCACTTTCCGGTGTACCTGAAAAAAGAACATGTTCATTCATAACATCGAGAATTGTTCCCATCTCAATAGGTAATGTGCTAAACAATATTCATATTTCGTAGGAAAATTCAATCTGGAGTTGAGAAAGAATCTGAGCGCCACTTTTTTTTCTCAATCGAAAATAATCGTTCTATCAATAAGCCACTCGCTACTTGCTCGACAGTAATGATTAGTGAAAAAAGTGAATTGAACAAGTCAATAAATAATGCACATACCGTGATCCAAGCCGAGAAATCTTACTAAAAACTTGCTGCTTGTTCCATTGATAATCAGTGTAAGAAGGGTAATCATACATATGTGAAAAAGGAAACGATGTCTCGTTTCCATATCGATTCGATTTTCGGAGTCAACCATCAAAGCTAAAATAACGGACATACTTCCTCTTAAACCACTCCAAATCAGCACCATACTTTCTTTCCGAGATAGACGCACACCACTCCAACGTATAAATGGATGGAGTACAATGACGGATAATAGACGTCCGAGATGAAGAGCAATATACAATAGAATAGAAAGTCCAAAATCACGTGTGATAATAGTTGCTTTCGTGCCGATCAGTGAATGAGCCAAAATAACACCAGTAATGATAAAAATGAGAATATTTGCAAAATCAATAATGATGCGCCAAGTATTGACCATTGGAAGTTGCACATGACTACTGATACAATATTTGTGTTTGGCCATGAAAAGTCCCATGACTACCAGTGCCAAGACAGCTGAAACACGGAGTTCAACGTCGGCAACATAGAAAATTAGATAGGCAAGACCAAAAGTCGATATAATTTCGACTTCAAGTTCATTATGGACCATATTCAGAACAATTACAGCAATGATGCCACAGACAATGCCAAAAGCTGGACCACCTAGAATGTCAACAGATAATTTCCAAACCATGTCATCACAAAGAATGTGATTATGATCAAACTCTACTAACCGATAGTGAACTTGACGATATCAATAATAATTTTCTTGGCACTATCACTTTCACCGACGACAATATCTCGAAAAATCATATAGATGACAAAGGCAGAACCATCATTCAATAATGATTCAAGATCGATCAATGCTGCTAATGATTTGCTCGCTCCTGATTCGTGTAGTAATGCCACTACAGCAACGGGATCTGTTGCACTCAGAATACTTCCAAACATTATGCTAACTAGCCAAGACCAATGATAAGGAAATATATATGTGGCAAACACTGCAACAATGACAATCGAAATGAGTACACCTGGGCCAGCTAGAAGTATAGCAGATATGATTTGTGGTCGAATAACATGAAAACGACTGTTAAAAGCAGAATCGAATATCAGCAACGGTAAAAAAATGAAATAAATAAGATGAGGATTAATTTCTCTCAATTCTTTTTCACCAAGTAAAAAATCATTGCTCGTACCATAAATATGGGCAATAATCATACCGATACTGAAGCCAAAAATTAGTACGATCACTGTGAATGGAGCAGGAAATTTATTTTTCAATACTTGTGAAAGTATTAGTTTGCATATACATCCAGCCAAGACAGCAAATGATAAAAATAAAATCACTGTACCAATCGCATCTTCTCCTCCATCGTGAGAATCCATCGTGGCGTTATCGATCGCAGTCATCTAGAAATGAATAACAGCTCGATCTTCGAAAATGATTCACCTCTGAACTCAGTTTGCACACAGTTTAGTTCCAAAATGCGTCTACTCGCTATTTTCTTTTAAATTGCGTCTAGACGCGAGCTCAAACTAAAGCGCGTTGGGACGCGTTCCACACCAAATTCTTAAAATTCGAAAACTAAATTTCAATCCATCTCAGATTCGAACTGAGGCGCCATCAACAATATATCATAATGGTCTTAATCTATCCTGGCAAACGGACTGAATATTTACTTTAACGATCAAAGTCAGATTTGAACATGAGAACCACGGATTAGATATCTTGTATACACACCACTGAGCTATACAAGCTCTACATGTTTGCTCATTTAAAAGAATGCATTCAATTACTAATTCGAGATATTGAAGCTCTCAGTGCAACAACATTTACTTTCATAAAAACAGAATTTTCATGTGAGAAAAAACCTATTGACTTTTTCCTAATCACGCCCAAGTTAGGAAAATAAATTTTAGTTTTTGTGGCATAGAGCAGAGATGTCCATCGCGGCGCTGCCGCGCCGCCGCCGCTGCCGCGGTGGCGGTGGCGGCGCGGCAGCGGCAGGTTTTTAAAAAAAATCACCGCGGCAGCGGCGCGGTAGCGGCAGATTTTTTTTAAAGTCATCGCGGCAGCGGCGCGGTAGCGGCAGGTTTTTTAAAAAAC
>CAJNOP010003853.1:0-11840 GCA_905250075.1 Rotaria sp. Silwood1 | reverse complement strand
TGTGGGTGTGTGGGTGTGGGTGTGGGTGTGGGTGTGGGTGTGGGTGTGGGTGGGTGTGGGTGTTGATTTTTTCCTTAGACCAAGACCCACATCCACACCCACACCCTCAGCATGTAAACACTAATGATGTCGCTCTTTTACTCAAGATCTTGTGAGAAGATAATAGTAAGCAATATCTTTTCTATGATCTTGACAAGATCTTAAGTACAGATTTATCTGATACAACCAAGATAGTCACGTACAAATTGTCTTTTCAAGATCTTATGAAGATCTTGCTTACAAGATGTTCGACTAGTGTATAGAACTTCTTATATCTTAAATGAAATAATTCAACGAATATGGCAGAGCTGGGCAAAATACTCGAAGTACTCGTACTCGAGTACGATATGATGGTACTCGTACTCGTACTCGTACTCGAAGGGTCAGTACTCGTACTCGTACTCGTACTCGTACTCGAGAGTTAAGTACTCGAAATTCTAAATAATTATGCATTATATTAAAAGGATGCTTAATAAAATTATAGTATCTTTTCCGAGGATGAAATACACAACTGATATCTTTTTTTTTATTCTTTATATACGTATCCGGATAAATATAAAGACGTCTTCCCAGGATTTAACAACTGGCGTACTCTTTCTTTCTTATCCTCCTTCACTAGTAATATAGTCTTTAATCAGAGCTGGGCAAAATACTAGAAGTACTCGTACTCGTGCTCGTACTCGAGAGTTCGATACTCGTACTCGAGGGTTCGGTACTCGTACTCGTACTCGTACTCTAGGGCCAGTACTCGTACTCGTACTCGTACTCGTACTCGAAAAAGTCCGTACTTGCCCAGCTCTGGAATATGGATCATTTTTTGACTTACTTTATATTGTTACAATTATTGTAGTCAGATAAGAAAAAACGTATCTCTTACAGTAAGTCGTGTTTTAAAAAATGGAGAGTAGCTGATAAAAAATATGTTAGTCCAGTGGCATCAAATTTAACATATTTTTGACACACTGATTTGCTAGGTTATAGGGTTGAATATGAATGCAGGTCCCCTTCTCGACCATTATCACATTCACGCCTTTTAAAATCAGGTTTTTTCTTAATATCTCACAACCAAAAGTTTTTGCTTTGGTAGTAGATGCCAATTTACAGTAGCTCTATATAAGCTCCCATAACACTGATAAAAGTGAATTTCATCAATGATTTACTCGGACTGTGTTTGAGATGCTGATCTAATACTTGATTAAGATAATTATTAGCCATTCCATACCACTTTCTTTCGAAAAAAATCATGAACATACTTCTGAAAATACATCCATTTGCAAAGTAATTAACTTTCTCACCAGAGATCTCTGCCGTTTGAGCTATTTTCATCGTGTAATCATAAAGATAGAGTGCTAATGATTTGTAAACACTCTGCGGTCGTTCACTAAACTTAGCAGCAAGACCAGCACGATAGTAATAGTCAGAAATATTATATTTTTTCAAATATCCATCCAGTAATGTCGTATATGTTTCAATGAGAAAAAAATCTTCACAACGAAGTGCATGAAGTTGAGAGAGCGATTGATTATCCAACGAGATAGAGTTCAGATCCAATTGGATGTAAATTTAATACATTACTAAATAAACTCTTATAAAGCGTAATAAACGGATTTCTCATACATGTTATCAAATGATAATTATGGCATCGTTCAATAAGTCGCGTAAGAATAATCAACCAAAAAGTACTAGCAACAATTTCATTAAGAATAATTAATATGCTTGCAATCGAAATTGATGCTGGTAAACAAGACATTCGATATATTGTTAATTCGTTAGAGAACCATGCGGTAATAATAATATATCCAGAATTTGCTGAATGTACGGAAAGAAAATTCGGAATTCCACAACTTTGAAATCAGTTGATGTTGAATATGTACGTCTTGCTTTTTCCTTTTCTATTGTTTCTTTGGATGCAGAAGGTTCATATTCGACGAGAAATATACATCCAAGTTGTACTATGTCGATTATTAGTGATACCAGTTGACAACACAATGTACCCGATGCAATGAGAGTTATCATTTGCTGATTTTCTTTTAATGTGTCGATCTCGTAATAAAATTGTAACATGTCATTGTAAGTCTTTATGGTTTCCGGTATAAAATAATTTTTGTCGATCAATTTCATATCTGGTGCCCAATTATTATCACTTCCATCGTGAAAACATAAAATATTTGCTTCGTTATAAACACCAGACATTTTTCAATTTTCCAAATTAAGAAAAAAAAGATATCAAGTCTCAATTATCGTAATACAATCCTGGTAGCAATTTGACTTCTGAGAATTTTTTTTGTTCAGATATCACATACACAAATCATTTATTGACACCAATATATTTACGCAATCGAAAAACGTGAATACACGTGTATATATTAGAAATTCAAAAGAGAGCTAATTAATGTTGCAACATTCATCTCTATCTGCCTTGAGAGCTACAAGTCGAATAAACATCCAAATACTCTAATGGTTAATGAATACATAGCGACTTTTACAGTTGGAAAAATTAGTGCAAATTTTGAAAAATACTTTCCTCTTTCGAATAAAAAAATATGCCCATTTACAGACCTACCTGCATACACATAGAATATGACAAAAAGAAAGTAATTATACATGCAAGAAAAAAATATAAATTATTACTGAAACGAATAGAATACAGAAAAGAAAAAAATAGTTTTTAATTATACGTAAGTAACCATTTTCGATATTAAACAAAGTTAAACAAGCAAAACTTGTCAGGTGTGATTGATTTACTTGTATGTCTAACTCAAAAATGGCGACTATCGTTTTGTTTCATCGCGTAAACGAATACAAACAAGCTGAAATGGAAAAAGATACACAATATGGAAAACAATTGACCGATACTTTTCCACAATTACTCATATGTAATGACCCAGATATTTGTATTGATTATATCAGTAACTATACATTACATTGCGTGTATTTGATTCTTTCGGATACACAAGGCATTCAAGCGTTGTCACTTGTTTATAAACTTGAGCAATTAGTATACATCTATATTTTGCAATACACTTCTTCGATTGAACATGCAGACGATTATGTGTTTATAAAAAATTGTCCCATCGTTCGAGGTCCTTTTAGAAATATGTCAAAATTAATTGGTCAATGGCGATATGATACAATACTACCGGAAGAAAGTACAGCAACCATTGCTGATGCATTCAGTTTTCTTGTGGAGCAATTGAATACGATTGATGATATCGATGAACGACAAACTGAATGTGTTCATTTTCAAGTAATACTTGCCGTCCTTTTGCGTTCACATAATACTGACTACTGACTCATCAATAGATTTTGTTCGACAAATAATGATTGATGAATGTCGTCAACAATATTCTACTAATACAAGGCAATTAGAAAAGATTAACGAATTTGAACAGGATGAAAATAAGCGGTCAACATTGCATTGCTGGGGTGTGGGTGTGAGTGTGAGTGTGAGTGTGGCTCCTCTCTATTACAACGCCAACACTCACAAGCACACTCACACCCACCCTTTGTAGAGCATCTTCGATAATTGATCGCTTGTTTTGCTTTTTAGATAGAAAGATAAAAAACGATTGAAATGATATTCTGAATAGACATTCGATAAAAAAAAAATGAACAAAGAGACTTCTAAAAATAATCATCTATTAATGATGACATTTTTTAGTTAAACTCCTTTATTACATTACATTTTAGTTTTAATATGATAGTTAGAAGATCTTTTATATGATTTTTTTATTTTTTCGATTTAAATATTCTATTATTATAAGAAATAGTCTCTTTTCTTTTAAGAATTAACCTTCGTAGAAAGTTTTTGTTTCTTATTATTTTACAAGATCTTGAATTTTATTTTCCATAAACAATGTCAAAGAATTTTATATAAAATTTGTTGATTGTGTATTGATGATGAAATAGTATATTTATTCTGTTAATAAATTTTCACATTTAACAATTTTAAATCAATATTTATACTATAATCCGAACATTATCAATCATTCTTAGTCTGATGAAAATCGATGTTTAACATGTTAGATTTTATAGAAGAATCGTCCATAATTATAAACATCAATAACATATTGAAAATAGGAGACATGATCATAAACAGAAATGTCAATTATTTTAACTTATTTACTCAAACATATTGATAGAGACTTTTTATTTATTTCATATTATATATCATAGATATATTTTGAGTTATTTACATCACTCAAATCATTTATTTATTAAACACGAAATTAATTCTTATTATCAATCAACATTAACAATACTTTATACAGTTGAATAAAATACATAATTGACATATACCGTACATTCACATTATATTTATCTCTTCAACCAATTGTTTGTTGTTCGATTGAAACAAGGTAACGCCTATACAATGGACTGTACTCATCTTTTTCTCAAAGAAAACACTTACAAAACTTCCGAAGAATTTGTCAATAAAAAATATGTTCACTTTTAGTTTATGCATCATTTATTCTTATTAATTTCTAATATTTTCTTCATCAACATAAGTGAGAATAGCAGCATCAACACTTTTATCGTGTCACTATTACCTATGAATGTCGGTCTGTGTGCACGAGAACGAAGAGAAAACCAATGTAAATTTGTATTCATCTTATATTTTTCATTGATATTCACTTTTATTTAAGGCAATCTAGCAGTTACAATAACACACTTCTATATCTTATACTAATAAGACCATGGGCGGCGGAACGATTTTAACTTAGGGGAGGCTCAAAATTTTTTCCTAGGCAATGATGAGAGACGGAACAAAAAAGGAACTATTTTCTACTTTTTATAATGTTCGCTATATTTTAAACGCATTTTTGGATTTATTCATGTCAAAATTTGAACCATAGTGAAAAATTTTACGGCAACGTTAACTTTTCTATTGGATAATTAGCATGTACATAAAAATCTTACATCTAATCTAATGTGAATATAACAAGGCAGAGCTAAAAGCACTTCTCACGACCGAAAACGATTTCATGCTATTTTTTTTAATGAACCATTGCAGCTATTCTTCTATTCCACGTAAACTAATTTTTCTTCATATGAAGGATATCGATATGACTAAAAGTGATCAGCGAATAAAATGTGCCAAAAGTCATTGTGACTTATTAAATGCATTTCAATGCACTATTATTCAAGCTGAATCTAATATTTTTTATTTCAAATGGGAGCCTAGGAACACTTTGTTCTTAAAGATCAAGTTAATCAACAACATAGCAAAAGCAGGATTTGTAGCTACAAAAAGAAAAACATTAGGCTTTTTCTATGTCAAAAACAATACAGTGTTACTTTCTATATCTACTAGAACTTTATTCGTCATTGTGCACTTCAGATCATTTAGATCTTTCAGTATTGCTTGACAGCCATTTTCTGACACATTTTGAAAAGAACCAATAACTGATGCATTTTCCCTCGGTAGGTCGTTCGTGCCTCTTCGAAAACCATTAAGGCGGTGAAAAGTGTGCGTTGGACTATTTAACAACACATGTTATTATTAATATTGGCTTTCTTACTCCTTTTTCTCGAGAATATATCAGGATGAGTATTTGTAAAGTCATGAGGATAGAGTTGAATGATTTGAAGTTCCTAATAACGATTGAAATTCTAAAAGATATCGAAAAAACGCTTCATATCGTTTTCCACATAGAGAAAAACCTCATTTTATTCTTTTTTGTATTCGCAAATTCCACTTTTGCTACATTGTTGTTGATATGGGTCTTTAATAATACAGACATGTTAGTCTCTTCCTTCAAATAAAATAAGTTTTGTGTTAAGCTTCATTGCTACAGGAGTTACATGTATTTTCAATAGTAACCTTTGGCACATTCTGTATGTTCGTTATGTGTTATAAACAGGGTGTTGTAATGCGGTCAGTTAAATTAGTTGATAACATATTCACACTAACTACGTGAATGTTAGTGATTATACTCATTTTTTTTCTTGTTCGTTTAAGAAAGACATGCTTCGACGCTATTTAGTAAAGATTTTGTCTGCCAAAAGATTCATGTTCATCTATTACTTCAAAATGTTTTGTAAAACTGAAACAGAGATAAATGTTTGTGATCCGAAAGTCATAGAGGCACTACAAATATAGTGATACACATGGACTATCTAACATTTGACTGGGTGTACAATTCAAAAAACACGCGACAACCTTTGTTCAAAGAGTTCTCGCTAATAAGACGTAAACTTGCGATTGTATCTTTAAAATATTTTTTAGTATTTGAGCCTCCCCAAGCCTCCCCTATATTTTTCTACGGGAGGCCCGAGCCTCCCCAAGCCTAATGGCTCCGCCGCCCATGAATAAGACATTTCAATTGAAAAATCTTATTGATCACAGACTAAATACGAAATATATGCGATTGGCTCAATTTTCAATCTGAACAAATACTATATGAGAGAATTTTCTTCGATAAACTACTTGAAATATGATTTTTTTTTATGAGAGAAAAATTAAAAAACAAAAAATAACATAGATATTATAGACTTTTCATTTAAGAGTCTTTATTTTTTAGTTAACGAAATATGTCACATTACACAGGTCAAATATATAGACTATTCACTTTTTAGATAAACCACTACTTTTATTATTCGAACTCAATAAACAGTAAATAAAAGACATTTTAAAGCATTTTCGAACAAACCTTCTCATCTGATAGAATGATCAAAAACAATTCTCATATTATATTAAGAAAAACGGAACTATTATCAATACATTCAAACATTCACATCGAAGAGTCGTCAGCACTATTTTAATCACACTCAAAAACAATTAAGAAATATATTTAAGTATCAACATTTTCCTTAACAAAATCATTTTATTAAACGCTCGAAAAACATCGGAATAAGAAAGATTTTTTTTTTGAGTGATTCAGAATGACAAATTGTCTAATCTTGGTATGAATGTGAATATTCTCTATAGTGACTGACATAATCAATATTTCAATTAAATATTAAATAAAAGAAAACTATAGATAAAGCAGAAGGTATGATGGAAAAAGGCAGAAAGGGAAAATATCGAAAGGGAAAAATGTCGAAAATAAAAATATCGAAAACAAAAATAACACAAATGTATATGGATAGAAATGCTGAAAACGAGAATATATTGAAGTACAAATCTCCCTCACCCTCATCTTCAATCTTACATGTTCATGTTCATCTCATATTCTTGTTTTCAACATTTTTATTTTCGATATTTTTCCCTTTCGACATTTTTCCTTTCTGCCTTTTTCCATCCATTCAAGCAGAAAAGTAACAAAACTATTCGTTCGATTCATTTTCAACTAATATTCACCTACATACATTTTTTTGAAAGCTATTTATTAGGTCTCATATCGATAACAAAATTTTCAATTTATTAGGAAAATCCTTTTCGAAACTAGAAATTTAAAGAATTTAAAGAGAAATCTCTGATCGAAATGCATTGTTCTCTGCAAACGAGTTGTTGTCTCCATTATTTTTATAATGATAAACAAAAAGATCAAACATATAGACGTAGAGCAATCAGATACTTTCATTAAAATTGACTATAACTATGATTTACGATAAACATTATAATTAGATTATAAAAATTTATTAGTTCGATCAAATCAATAAAATATTTCTCGAAATCTTCTTTTATTTTTCTTACTAATAAATTGTTCATATCCACATTGAAGAAAAAAATGAAGTGTCAAACTCAACAAGATATAGAAATAGATTAGTATAAAAAAAATTAATTGAAATATTAACATAAAATATCAAGGGCTAATTTGTTTTACTTGATGGAAATCTTACGATTAGAAAATCATATAACTAACATTTCTCGACTAATCACTATTTTATTTCAATTGAGAAAACTTCGAAAAAACAAATCAAAACTACATTTGAATATAAATTAGAAGATAAATAACTAAAATAAATTCATTGGTTAAAATGTTACGCGATTGAGAGAAATTATTTGATATTTTAAAGAAAAAATTTTCTAGAAATATTCTTTAAGCATAATTATCAATTTGAATTCTATCAAATAGAATCTATGTCAAAATAAATCTCTTATCATCAATAGCCTTTTTTTTATTGATAGAAAATTCTCATAAATCGAATTTTTCTTCTATTTTTTCAAAGATTCACTTACATGAATTATCATTTAGTTCCTACAAAAATTTTTTCACACTATCATCAGCATTAGAATCATTTCGATATGATTTATATCTTGTTGAACATAAAATAGATCGACTAAAGAATAATAAGCACAACGAGAATGATTAGCTTTTTTTTATATAATCGATATGTGTCACCAATTTCACTTTCGAAACAAATTTTCCCTCCTTATCTTTTTATAAGAACTATACTTTTATTTTAGTTAACTAAACAATTATTGAACATTTGAAAATTATTCTCATTGATTGTTAATTAATGATGAAATAATATATATATATATATATCGTTTTGACATATTTTATATAAGTAACTATATAAAAAGGAATATTTTTTATTATCTTATTCGATAGATATTCATAATATGTTTGATTATAGAAACGAAGAATGATGATCATTCGATATTCAACATTAATTATAGTAACACATTATCAATTACTTTTTATTTATTTTTTCTTATTTCAACAAATTAATAGATCTACTATATATCCATTTAATTCATTTTTCACTTATAGATTAGTTAAAATGTATGTTTTTATTTTAAGTAAAATAGATAAGAATAAAACGGGAATATTTTATTAGTTTGATTAATTCGATAATAAAACGTACATTAACATTTATATTGACATTGTCTTTAGTCGAATAAAATAACGTTTATCATCCTATTTAAAATATGTTAAGATTTAATGAACAAACATTAAATAAAGAATTCTTATTAAAAAATATTTCTTATAAATTTTAAAAAATATGATCAAAACAAAAAAAAACAAATGAATAATAATATGAAATATGTCTATTATCACGAGAAGGATTTTTATTTTGTATGAATAACGCATAAGAAATATAATTGAGAAACAATATTATTAATCATTTCGAATTTCTTTAACCGATATATAGATTTGTTAATAAAGAATATATAAATAATATCAAACAAACATCTAAAAGAATAGATTTAACTGATATCATTATAATAACTTTCGTTTGTTTCTTTGTTATTATTAATGAAATATATCTCGTCATTTTATATTGATTTGAATTAATTCTATGGAGAGTGATGTAAATTTCGATTGATCAAATTTGAATATTTAGTCGATTATATGAAAACTCACAGAATTTTTTGCAACATCCTCTTTGATCGAAAAAAAACATCGAAATTTATTTACGTCTATCGCTTTTTTATCAGAGATTCGCTTTCCATATTTTATCTTATCTGTAAATCTTAACTTTTTTTCTTTTTTCTATAGTAGATAATTTTCAGAACGATTCTAATAGTAAACGAGAAGAATTTATCTAAGAATATAACAAACTATATAAATCATTTTTTTTTGTTCTTAGCTTCTGCAATGTTTTTATTAATGGCTGATTGTCTTATTCTTACTTTTAATTAATCGATTATTATTTCTTTTATCTATCGGTTTATCATTTAAAAAAAACTGATCTATGTTTTTGTTTACCAATAAATTGATTTATATTAGATAAAATAATTCTAAAATGATATGTTGAAAAAAAATTATAAAAAAATCGTCATTCATTATAATTATCGTTCCAATAATGAACGATATTTATTCTTATATAGAGATTTCATATTGATTATTCTATTGATTGATTTCGAAAGAAAAATAAATTTCTTAATTAAAATAAAATTAAAATTTTTTATTTCATTTGTCATCTTCTAGATCATGAAAAATTCTATCATTTTAGTTTTATATTCTAATTTAATATTCAGCCAGATAATCAAATATTCATACAATTTAATTCTTAATATTCCCTAGACTGAAAGGCTAGGATCTAGAAACCGAAATTCATCTGTGTCTGTCTGTCTGTCTGTCTGTCGGTAACGCGGTCAAAATGGCCATTTTTTTGGCACAAACGGCCATTTTTTTACTAAAATTAACTAGGTAACTATGGTACAAATGAGCATGTAACTATGGCACAAACGGTCATTTTTTTTGGTACAAACGACCACGTAACTATGGCACAGGTGACCATATAGCAACCATGGTACAAATGACCAAATACTAATTATGGTCAAAATGGCCGTTGTAACTATGGTACAAATGACCATTTGGTTCAAATGCCCACAGTAACTGTGGTACAATTGCCCATAGTAACAATGGTACAAATGGCCAAATAATAACTATGGTCAAAATCGCCATAGTGATCGTGGTAATAGTGATGATAGTAACACCATGATCAAAAAATCGACTTGCTAATTATAGTACAAATGGTCATACGATAATAAAAATTTATTCTTGTTAATAATGTGATATATAAATAAACGAAATAAAATTCTTTTTTTTTGTGCAAACAGCACCAATACATAAATAAAAATTATAAAAATACACTAATATTTATTATTTGAAAGATGAACAACGATATGAATGCAAACAAATCGCCGCATAAACGTGGTTTCTTCTTCGATACCCGAGAGGAACGATTACAACAGCTGGAGATGATCTTAAGTATGTAATGTAATCTCAGAGGATAAAAAGTATGAGTAAAATTTTATTAAGTCAGTAACTTTTTCGAAAAGCTATTTGATTATCCCTTTTGATCAACTTACTGATATTCTTGAAACTTGTTACAAGTTTATGAAAAAGTATCTTTGCTGGAAGCTTAAACTTGACATGAAGTTTTGTATCAGAGATGGACAAAATCGCACCGCGTCTCCCCGCGCTTCCCCGCGCCACTGCTCGCGCCTAGGCGCTACGCACATCTCTCTTTCTCTTTGCTCTACCAATCAGGGGGTGGGGGTGGGTGGGGGTGTGGGTGGTTGTGGGTGGGTGGGTGGGTGTGGGTGTGGTGGGTGTGTGGATGTGGGGGTGGGGTGTGGGTGGGGTGTGGGTGTGGATGTAGATGTGGGTGGGTGGATGCGAGAGTGAGGGTATGAGACTCTTCTCCTCGCTCTCATACCCACCCACAGTCACACCCCACGCCCACACTCAACCCACACCAACACCCCACACTCACATCCACACCCACACTCAAACAAGAAACATAGAGGAGAGGAAGATAGAACAAGAGGAAAAAAAGACAGATCAATAGAAGGACAAGGATAACAGGAAAGGTAATTATGGAAGACGATATGTATACTCGTCGAAAGAACACATAACAAACTAGACATAGTTATAAAGCGATGAAGGATAAAATATATATTGTCGAGGAAGTGTCAGAGAAGGTTAAATGTGATCTAAGAACGCTCTCCGCATAGAACGTGACATCTGGGCCCGGCTCTGGCTCTTTGTGTCTGTTAAAGGATACCTCACCCACATCCACATCCACACCCTCAAATCGACGCGGTATTGTTTGTTTGGATTACTTTATTTTAATGAATAATTTATTAAAACATTTCTCGAAAACCAGAAGTATCTTAAATATGATAAACTGAGTTCATCAGTAAATTGAATACTGATTAGAATGAATTGCGACAGATTTGAAATTGATACTCATGGCGGACTTTCTTTTACCCAAATAATTGACAATTATTCACAAATAAGTGACCTAGTGATTTTACTTTGTTGTGTGCGTCGTGGATAATATTAGTGAATTTATGGCATTATACTTTACCCAATAATTAGCCATCCTGCTGATTCTATTTTATTCGACGCAATATGTTACTCCACATGCTAGAATGAAGCTTTCAGGGTGTGAAC
>CAJNOP010003852.1:0-11841 GCA_905250075.1 Rotaria sp. Silwood1 | reverse complement strand
TGGAATATAATGAACTGTTATGAATTAAAATTTAATGGATAAACGCTTAAATTATTATTGTGAACTTTTTCACGAAATTAAAGTAAAAAGAATTTATTCGAAAGATTAAAAATTTATTAGAAATTTATAATCCGAAATAGAAGAAAAAAAATCGTACGTGATGAGGTATTATTGAGTATACTATGACCCAAGGTAAATAGAAAATACATCATCGTCCTTGGTAAAATTTTATTCACAACTTCTTTATTGAAGTCAATTTGAAAACAATTCTCTCACTACTTTAGGTATTTTTCAATCTTACCATCTGAAACGGATCCAAAACCCAGCAACGTATTCAAGGTCACAAAATCTTGGATATTATGAACTGTAAGGCATTGAAAATTTTATGATGAAATGCATGAAACTGGAATTCTCAATACTTTTCCCCACGTAGATGGAGCAGCATTTATTATAACGATTAAAATATTAGTATTGTAAATTTCCAGCAAGAAAATCCAATCAAAAAACCACACTGAAAAAAAAAAAGGTACCGTACGGAACCTAAAAGGGTTCCGAGATTTGCAACGAATGCGAAACCATTTTAGGTTTCGTGTAAATCGGTTTCTGTACGAAACCCTTATTGGAAACGCCAAAATAGGGTTTCGTACACTACTCTTTCTACTCAATGTTATAAATTATTCACAAACTTTGCCCACCCAGTTTTGAGCCACATCACTAACCATACTTTTAGAATGATTCATTAAAAATAACACATAACACAACCACACGTCTCCATGAACTACTGTTAACCGTACATGAAATGAATCACACTACAACTACATAGATATTCACACCATGTCAGCAACGCTACCGTTAGTAAGGATGCCAATAATTCCACCAACAGAAATAAAATCTCATATCATTCCCGTTCCATACCCGAGAGCCACCTCCTAACTTCTCAAGCATTACAAGACTAACTATCATTCTCATATTCATTTAAAACTAGCGTAGGCAAGTACACGATTCCACTCATCTGAATATGAATTGAGAGTAATAATTTAACAGATACTTACCTTATCGTCGACGCCTTCTGCAGATCCGCATAACACTTTTAACGTGAATTTGGAATGAAACCGTTCCACACCATCGATCTCTTGAACTGATCTAAATACAAAATAAAATCATATGTGAAATAAAACATACCTTGTCGTTGCTTGTTTCGATTGATCTAATTACAAAATTCAATTACAATTTAACATAAAAACTTAAATAAGTATTCATTTGATTAGTTGATCTAAATGTAAAATAAGAATCTTATTTGAAATATAACTTACCTAACAATTGCCCGCTTCACTTGATCTAAATAGAAAATTAAATAAAACTTTGAAATAAAAATTTATCAAATTATTGCATTGGTTAGTTGATCTAAATGTAAGATAAAACTATATTTGAAATGTGTATTACCTAACCATTCGTCGTTTCGAGTGATCTAAATACAAAACTAAATAATAATTTGAAATCAAAATTTACCTATAAGTGTTCAACTGGTTAGGTGATCTAAACATAAAATAAAGTTCTATTTTAAATAGAGCTTACCTTGGCGTTGTTTGTTTCGATATATCTAAATACAGGACCAGATTACAATTAGAAATGAAAACTTATCTCAGTGTTGCTTCGCTTAGTTGATCTAAATATAACATCAGAACTTTATTAGAAATATAGCTTACTTTGTCATTACTTCTATCGATTGATCAAAATACAAAACTAAATGAGAATTAGAAATAGAAGTTTGCCTTAGTATTAAACTGGTTAGTTGATCTAAATATAAACTAAAAATTGTGAATAAAATATGGCTTTTTTAAGTGTTGCTTACTTTGATTAATCTAAATAGAGGATTAAAAGACAATTAGAAATAAAAAGTTTACCGCATTATTGGTGTGGTTATTTGATCTAAATATAAAACAAGAATCTTATTAGAAATATAACTTACACAACCATTCGTCGTTTTGATTGATCTAAATACAAAAATGAATGAGAATTTGAAACAAAGTTTGCCTTACTATTGCTCTGATTAGTGTATCTAAATATAGAGTAAGAATCATATTTAATATATGACTTACCTAAGCGTTGCTTGTTTCGATTGCTCTAAATACAAAACTGAATTAGAATTTGAAATGAAAATTCGCGTAAATATTCAACTGGCCGGTTAATCTAAATATAAAAAAAATCATATTTATAATATGCCTTGCCTTACTCTTTCTCGCATCGATTGGTCTAAATAGAAAATGAAATTGAACATTGGAATGAAAGCTCAATCAAGTGTTGAAATAGTAAATCAATCTAAATATAAAATAAAATAAAATTTGTAATATAAGTTACAAACAGTTGTATATTTCAATTGTTTTAAATACAAACTTAAATCACAATTCGAAATAAATATTTACTTAATTATTGTTATGGTTATTTGATCGAAATATAGGATAAAATCATCTTGGAAACATATCTTTCTCACCTTTCATTATTTAGAGTGATCTAAATAGAAAATTAAATTAAAATTAGACATGAAAATAAACCGAAGTATTCAACTGATCAGTCGATCTAAATATAAAATAAAACCGTGTTTCAAATATAACTTACTAATCCTGCCTTGTTTCGATTGATCTAAATAGAATATCATATTAAAAATAGAATATTATATTAAAAATAGAATCGAAAATCTCTGAAGTATTTAGCTGGTTTGTTGATCTAAATATAAAAGGAAATCATATTTTAAATATAAGTTACCTAACGATTTCTCTTGTCGATTGGTCAAAAAATAGAATTAAATTACAATTTGAAATAAAAACTCACATAAGTGTTGAACTGATGAGTAAATCTAAATATAAAATATAATCTTATTTCAAATTTAATTTACTGACCGCTACTTGCTTTGAATGATCTAAATAACAAATAAAATCGGAGTTAGAAATGCAAATTCTATCAATTATTGAACTGGTTAGTTGATCTAAGTATAAAGTAGAATTTTGTTTCAAATATAGCTTGCCTAACTATTTCTCGCTTGGATTGATCTAAATAGAAAAATAAATAGAATTTTGAAATCAAAATTTGCCTGGTTATTCATTTGGTTAGTTAATATAATTATAAAATAGAAATTATATTTGAAATATAACTTACCCAGCGCTGCCTTTTTCGATCGATCTAAATAGGAAATTAAAGTAAGATACGAAATCACAATCTCTGAAGTATTTTAGTGGTTCGTTTATTTAAATATAAAATAAAATTATATTTGAAATATAAGTTGCTAATCGTTGCTCGTTTGGTCGATCTAAATCTAAATTTAAATTAGAGATGAAAATTCAGCTAAATATTGAACTACTCAGTCTATCTAGATAGCAAATAAAAATTGAATTTTTCTAAAGAGAGTTGTGTTTTGGACGGTAGAAAATGATATGATAATTGTATTGAATGGTATTTGTTTATGTGTATTTGGATGAAAGTTTTTACAACATGTTGAGATATATATGGTTTCTTTTTATTGGTTCGAGAAAAGCAAAAATTGATCACAACGAATAAAAATAAAAGCAATATGGTCTATAAAGAGACGTACGAGAAGTTGTTTATGGAAACATCTTCTCCTAATATTTAAATAAAGTATGGAAAATTATTTTAGATGTAAAAAACTCAAGAGTTGCTTCTTTATGCATGAATAAAAAGAAACTGTTAATATTTTTTTGTTTTTGATCGTTTTAAGCGTGACACAATTGTGTTTTCCGGATTAGCACGACGTTTTCGCGACAGGAAACTGAGTTCTTGTTTGTTGCTGGATGATAAATCACTTGATTTTAATGGTATTGATGGTGTTGCATTTAATCGACATTCACTGTTTTTAATTGAAATTGGTACAGTTAGTGATGTTTCTTTTTCTTCTGGTGTTACTATTTGTATGGCTAATGGTGAATCGATCGATGATGGTGAACTATTTGTTGATGGTATTTGTCTTGCGGATTTGTTCAAAAGTTCGTCAGTAGCACCATATGTAGTATTGATTGTCAGATTTTGTGTAATATCGTCTAGTAATACAAATATACAGGATGCCCGGAAAGTCATTTAACAAAAAGCAAATTAAGTATCTTCGTCTTCTTTCAATCGAATGAACGAATTTTTTTTCTGGTGATAAAGAAAAGTTGTAAGTTTTTATGTATAAACCAGTAACTTATTGGTACACTTGAAATCTAATATAATCAACTTTAATACAGTATTTGATCTTTTCTCCAAATCTTCGATTAGTAGTCAACACAAAAAAGTACAAAGTTAGCTGAAAAAAATTTCGGTATATTTCATTTTGTACAACTTTCTCCGCTGATAATTTTAGTAAAATAAAATTCAATTTTTACTAATAAATGGGAACGCTAAGATCAAAACACTGGAAAATATCAAATTTGTAAAGAGCTCATCAGCAATTTGACCTTCTCCAATATTTCAAACCTAGTGCCGTCACCCTTCGATGAAAATGAAAATGTTTTTGTCATAAAAATGATCAGCGAAAAAAGTTGTAGAAAATGGGATATATCAAAAGGTTTTCCAACACTTTTATTTTTTTGCGGCTGATTATCTATGAAAGTAGTCTATCACAAGTTAACTGTGGTTGTCCGAGTTCTTCAAGATATTCTCTGTATGGATATTGCGGAAGGATCCCGTGAAGCATCAGAAACGCTAGATAAGTCAGCAAAAACTCAAAGATTGTAAATAAATTATTTCACTAATTGCGAAAACTTTTAAAAAAAGACAGTCGGATAGCATTACAGAAACAGAAAACCTAGCATTTATCTTGGACAGAAATAGTAAATATTTCTCTTTTAAATATATCGAAATAGTGTCAAGTATTGTTGTCAAACGTTTTGCTCATAGATAAAAAAAAATGGAACTCTTTTCTATCATAAGGAAAAAAATCAGCTCATTTTGTATAAATGAAAGAGAGATATTTAATTTTCTTTTTGTTAAATGACTTTTCGGACACCCTGTATATGATTGGAAACGATCTTTACGTATAGCAATATAAGTATCTGTGTTTTCGGTTGAATTTTCTTGATATCCGCTATCAATTTGTCCAACACCTTGATCATCTTCAGCTTCTTGAAAATTATCAGTTGTGCGTTTGTTATTATTTGTTGACGTGATTGTGGCTATTTGAGTATTTATTTTGCGATCTTTTTTTTCAATATGAAAATCCCATTGTTTGAGTAAAGATCGTAATGGTTTTGTGAGTATTGCCGGTTCTTGTAGCAGCACTCCATATAACAAATGAACAGCTCGATTATGTGAACCAAATTGTAATTCGAATATGACATATAAGGAAATGATAATGCACAACGCCTGATCTATTGATTTTGTTTCAGTAATTAAATCGAAATCCAAATAAATAAAAAGACTATCTGTTGTTATTCGTATAGTTGGACGAGGATCTAATGGTTCCTATATGTTAAAACGAAAGAATATAATTGCACATCTGTAAACTGATTTTAAAAATTTTATTGTATAGACTTTAACAATCTACCTATTCTTGATTAATTTATACTATAGGAGAAATCGATTACTCACTTTATTGTTTAATATGTATTGCCAAGAATCATTAAAATGCTTAGATAATAGTTTGATCAAGCGAACAGGCGGTAAATCTAAATAGTTATCGAAATATATAACAAAAACATAGAAATATTCAGTGATTAAATTAAATATTCACCATTTACAAAACCTGAATTATCTGGTATACTAACAAGTAATTTTGGTAATACAGATTTCCAGTTTGACTCAACATCAACATTACATAGATATTGAATCTCGTCAAATACCTTTAAAAAAAGTGTTTTATATGTAAAAATCATTGCAAGAAGTACAGAGCGATGGGATGGTTATTAATCTCTAATATAAAAATAAAAATATTCTTACCAATAGTGCAATACGATAGCCCGGATATTCTTGAAGAACTTCTTTTGTTGTATGACTTTGAATAAATGTTCTTCTCGCCACCAACGTCTTTTTCCATGCAACCCTAACTCTATCCAAATTATTATTTTCAAGTGCTAATTCATTTCTCATAAATTCAATGCTTGCATTCAAATCTTCATCATCATCAATAAGATCTATTTTGTTCCAAAAAGCAAGTGGAACCTGCAATAATAAAAATGAAAATAATAATTTCTACTCCTCTTCTCATCTTAGAATCGTAGTTTTAATAAAACTTACTTCACGACGAGGTGCAATTTCATGGTCATTTGATGTGATTGGTCGACCAGTGCTGCCACCATATTTGAGCTTCATTCGTTGAACTTGTTCAGATGTTTGTTGAAGTGGACGACGTTCTCGTTTGAATTTAGCTTTTAGACTTTCGATCCAATCATTCTAGAAAAATTTATAATTTATACTGACAAAATACCAAAATAAAAATACTTAAATCTCACATTCTAGGTTGATGCTTTGCCTTATTGTTGAAATTTTGTAGCAAATTATATGATTTTGATTAAAATTATTTTATTTGATTTATTTATAGAAAATATTCTATGAAGTGACTTTTAGCTAAAGGACTAAGGATATGGTACCATAGATTGTCATGTTAATTGATTTTGTTATACAACAAAAATGCAGAGCTTATTATAGCTATACACTCTATTATCTTTTCTTTCTATACAATAGGTCTCATTCTTGATAGTATTAGTGAAAAGTTTATTTACCAATATTGAAGAATCTTTAGAAATTGAAGTTTTCAATATTTTCAGTATTGCCACGCCCATTGATCTATAATGATGTGAATTTGGATAACTAAAAAATACAAAATTAAAATATTTGTGTTTGTTAGAGAAAGTGTTATAACTACTCACAGTAAAGAATATTTCGTTGTTACATCTGTGAAAATAGCATCCAGCAATAATCGTCGCGCGTTTGTGTGACCACTAAAATGATACACCTCGCCTTTATCAATATATTGTTGAATTTTTTTTGGTAAATCTGGTATAGTATATATATTTGGAAAAGTTATTTCTGTAATATCTTCACCATTTTCTTTTTCTTCATGACTTTTCGGTGAAATGACTATTTCTTCATTGATAACTTCAGAATTTTCTGAAGAAATAGAATCAAGACTATCACTTTGTTCATTATTTGAAAACGTTATTGTCGACATTGTATTAACTTGATTAAGATCATGTTGCTTCATTAATTGTTGAGAATTATTGTGCGGCGAATGTTCAAGATAATTATTTGAGAAATCTTCATCAGAATTATTTAAAAATGCATTATGAAACAAAGCACGATGTTCTGCTAAAAAACGTACACGTTCTTTCATCGGTTTAATTATTTCATAGACCATTGATTGTGGTAAGTTAAAAAGTGTTTCACCGTCGATATCTTCTCCTAAAAAAACAAAAAAAAAAACAAATATCTTTTTAATACAAAAGTTTGGTGGAAAACAAGAAATGGCACTTGTCAGGTAGTATCCAAATATAACAAGACGAATATTTGTTTTTGAAATAACATAAAAAACTTTTTATTTATTAAACACGTTTTTTTTCTTTAGTAAGGCGCGACAAAATGTTAACATACGATTTTTGATTCAATTCGTATAAATCAAGTCCTTTCGGAAATATTTGAATAAGTTCATGAGGTTTTTTAATCGACAATATGTGTGCGCGTTCTAATTCATATGACCAAAGCGACTCATTGAAAGCAATTGTATCTAAGTGTTCTACTACAAATAACCAAGTATTCTCAATTTTCAAAATCAATATTAAATGAACAAATGTTGGTATTTCTTCTTCGTGTACCAAATTATTCACAAACACCGAACCTTTAATAAACATAACATGATCAAATTGTAATCGGTGGTATTCCATAATCGTCTTCGTATGATCAATGTTTTCAATATTTTCGCTTAATAATTTACGAATATCAGTTGGTAGTGTTAATAAGTGTTTTTCTTGTGATGAATAACCTTCATTAATTATATTATAATAATTGGTGGAAGATAAAAGAAGACATTGATGTAGTTGATGGCGCTTGGATAAAGTATAAAGAATGTTTTTGTAGTTGTTAGATTTAATAGCAAGTTGTTTAAAAATCTTATGTTTGGACTCAAAACGCATACACCAGTGTTTAACAGCTGGTCCATTCATTTCAATTTGTTTTGCATAATGGGTAATAAGATGAACCTTCGATGAGACAAAATTAGGCAATAGATGAACCATCAAACATTGAAAACGAATAGTTAAAGAATTTAAATAAGATAACCATGACTTTCTAAAAGGACAAGCATATACATGACTAATAATTTCACGCAAACAAATATAGACATCTTTAGTATCCAATCGATCAATTATGTCATAAAATATAATCGGGAACAGCTTGAATAAACACATTTTTTGAGATGCTGTACCGATTATTTTTCCTTTATGCAAATGTTTTTTTCTTAAAAATGGTGGTTTATTTTTCTTATCATAAGAACCATACTCAAATGATATCAACCGATCTTCAATTTCTGCATAAGAAAGAAGTCGTTTTATTGACGCTTCTTTAAACATGGCTAGCAATACTTGACCACAAAGACCTAAATGGAGAGAGAAAGTCATTGTTTCCTAGAAAAAAACCTCTCTTCGTATACCTTCATTTAGATCGTGCATGACATCATTCGGTAAAGATATAACAGCATGAAAGCCAATTAATTCTGATAATGGACTTTTATCAATAACACCACCTATAACATTATTATTATTCAAACGTAATACTTGTTGAACTAAATTATCATGTTGATCTTGTGTTCTTTGAACATGAGAAATTTCATATAAAGGAATAAATCGTTGATCATAATTTATATGACAATGTCTACAAAATTGACCATTACTAAAAGATTTTTGAAAACCACCTATATCATTTGACGCTAAATGGTCACCAGTTACGACAGAAAATGCAAAGTTTAATCGACCACGTAAAGCTGGAATATAAAGTCCGTCCGTTTGAAGAGCATTGAGATCCTCGACGATAGAATCAAAAAACTTTCTTCGATTTGATTTTGCAGATAAATGAGCAGAATGACACATTGCTAGAAGGCCAATTGATTTTAACATTGACTTGACATTATTAGGTAAATCTTCTAATTGAAAATAAATCATCGTAATTTTTTGAGTATCCTTTTTTGCACCTATGGGATTGGTTACTCCGATTTCATCAATATATAACTGAAACAACAACGAATCAGGTTTACTTTTTAAAACTGAATGTTGTTTTGCTTGTGATCCATGACGATAATCGTACATAAGATCAAGATCAAGAGCATTACAACTAATTGTTTCATTATAATTTTTGATTAACATATTTAATACATCAGGCTTACTCAACATTTGTCTAATACTAGATTGTATTGGTATATAATATGCTACTTCATTCGGATTGTCTAACTTTATTTATTTTGCTGGCTCATAAAAGAAATATTTCTTGCATAACTTCAAAAAGTTGTATTCATTTTTTGTAACATCTGTCATTCTTTCTATAATATTCGAAATTAATCTGTTAACATCAACCAGTGAAATAAAATTGTCTGTTGATAAAGAAGCAGTTGTTGCTTGGCATCGAGTGAAGGAACTTTGAACTTGAATTTTTAATAATTCATGGATTAGCTCAATCAACGATTTAAATCCGAATGTGATTGCTTGGATTATATTTTGTGGTAAAGAATAACCTTCTCTCAAATTTAATAGTAATTCTAAATAAAACTTTTCAAATGAATCTAAATCGACTTTTTTCTCTAATAATCGAGTTTTTGCTTCCTTAAGTAATAACCAGCAAAAACTAGTTTCATCATCGCTTTCTCCTTCATTCTCGCTTCCGTTGTCTTCTAAATCGTTCTCTTGAATGTCAAAGTCTAATTGTGCATCATCATACGTTGATAGGGATACTTTGTTCGTGTGTGCACCAGTATCAAATTGTACTTCTTGTTTACATAAATCTTCATCAAGAAGATTTACATGTTCTCTATAGACATGTGCTTTGTAAGCTTTAAAGTTCGTGTATATCGTTCCACATAATGGACCAAGTTCACATCGAACTTTAAAGTTGGATTGCCCATTGTGAACGTATTGTAAGTGCTGAAATAATTTTCGAAATGTGGGATATGATCCAGCTTGAGCACACAGCGAGCAGAAATAATAATTTTGTGGCAACATATCAAGGTCACTTACTAGTAAAAATATTAAGAACTTGTTGATTTTTATTGAAAGACAACAACCATCGGGTTACTTGTGAACAATTCCAATTACGAGGATCCATTATACTGTATTAAACAATATCAATAAAACGTATAAGTCTGTAGTTAGTGAATGATGTCGTAAATTGTAATGCAACTTAAAACCCTGATAAAAAAAAATAACAATGAATATGATGCCAAGTCAAAAAGGTGCCTATACATACAGCAACTGCTGCAACGAATTCAGATACTTGTTCTATAAAACGATCAAGTTATAAGTACACAAAAGAATGAAGATTTTTCGACGATCTATAAAATGAAGCCAAGAAAAATATCGAGTTAAAAAATATACTGTTAAGTTAAATCTTGAGAAAAACAGAACTTACCAAGGTGATCTTTGAATGAATTTCTTATTGCTACAAATATAAGAATAAATTTAATAAACAAAACAATTAGTTTGTAATAGTGTTTCTAGTGAAAATCTGAAATATAATGTGTAGCACACGCTTTTTAAAAAGAAAAGCAATGTATATATAAGCTTATTTTTCTAAACAAAGTGTATTAAGTATACTATGGCGAAGTTTCACTAAATAAAAAAATGAAAAAATTTTCATCTTTTCGTCAAGTAAAAAAAAGGACCAGTAATAAATAAACAGAAAAACAATTTGAAATTCATCCTTTAAGTACAATTCACCATAAAAAATAGAATCCCAGAATTTCATATGAATTAACAAATTACAATTGCCTATTTTTAGAAACGAAAATTAAATAATCGCACAACATTTGCCAGCTATTATTATCATCTTCGTCATCATGAATATCAGTGTGATTTGAACAAAACTAAATTGAATATGTTATTAGTGTAGATTTTATTTACCACTTATTGGAAAACCTTGAAACTCGTAAACATAGGAATCTACGACATTCCAATAGTGAAGCAGACAAACATTTTATGTCTTTCAAACTGAATGATGAAAAGTAATCTTTTTGTTAATTTCATTGCATAATTTTTATTAAAAATGAAATTCTTAGCACTTGCTTAAATAAACTATCGCTTTTCATAAATCAATTTAAAAACCATCAAAACTTTTGTTTGTTTCATCATCAGAAATTTTATTTGTTTAATTTTTCTATGGAATAGAAAGTATTGAGAGTGAAATAAGATAAGTTTGAAAAGGAAAAAGACCGCATTGCCAACGAGATTGATTTCATTCAGTAAATGCTAGAACAAATAAAAATAGATCAAAGAAGATTTTTAGTCTAAACATAATTTCTGAGCTAAAAGTACTTTTCAAATTTTCTTTGTAAAGTATACGCTGTACACTCTCCTTTAAAAACTAAATGAGAAGCAGCGTTTATTTTCACAAATACAAATGTCTGTGCACTTTGCTTCCACTAGTGTACACTTGGCATTACAAACGCTGAGTTTGTAAGTGCAATGAAAAGCTGGTGCAAATAACAAAAAGTTTATTGTAGTCTATAAGCTGGTGATAAAGACCATAGCGACGAATGATAATCACTGTTGAAATGTACCACCCAGAGTCGAATGTTCAAGGAGAATGTATCAGGAAAAAAGTTTTAGGAGAGAAATTATTTAGGACGAAAGTACTTTCAAATTATGTTTTTCGGTTTTT
>CAJNOP010003850.1:0-11845 GCA_905250075.1 Rotaria sp. Silwood1 | reverse complement strand
GGGTGTGGGTGTGGGTGTGGGTGTGGGTGTGGGGTGTGGGTGTGTATGTGGGTGTGGGTGTGGGTGTGGGGTGTAGTGAGGTTGTGCGTGTGTGGAGTGGGTGTCAATGATTGTGGGCGTAGGTGCGAGCATAATCTTATTGAATGACTGATACCCACACCCACACCCACAGCAACGTCAGACATTATCTGCTCAATATCTAAAACTTGACTCGAACGATGCTATAATGTTACAATGAAAATTCACTCGAATAGTTCAGTGCAAATCGTTCAAATGTAGTATAACATATACAGATAAGTTGATATCATAATGAGAATATATTTATGAGAGTTTAATTCAATTTTCATAAAAATTTAAATGATTTTAACCTGAAATTGATTGACGCACTTATATTTCGAAGCTTTTGAGAAATAAAAGAAACTGTGAATGATTTATATCCTTTGAATTGTCCAGGTTTTGAAACATCAAAGGCCTTTGCGGGTTCTTACTCTTCATTGAGTTCTCATATCTCAAGTATAACAGTGAATTTAGACTTTCAAAAGCAAAATGTGTCCGGATTCAGAGATTCAGAACTCTTTAGGAACTCAGAACTCTTCAACAAACAACGGACGGGAAATCTTCAGCGCTATCAACTTTTGGACCTCCTGGAACTATTAGAACCCTTAGTACTCGTCGGGCTCTAGTGTACCGGTGGGTGTGAATATTGGTGAGATGTGAGCCTGAGGTGTGGGTATGATCCTGTACTTTTTGTCTTCTACACCCACACTCACACCCTATCAGCATCTATAACCAATCTAAATCACCGTATTTCATCATATTTACATTTCATAATACCACAGAGCTTATAACGCTAGAAGAGTTTATTAATTAAAATCGCCTTGGAAATGAATAATTTGACAAGTTTTAGTTGCAAAGCAATGCTTACTTTAAAACATTTTACAACAAGACAAAACGCCTTCTTACACTTTTAGAATTCCAGAAGTGAAATTTACGTCGCTATTCAGAAAGTGAACTGCTACTCTGTTTCTATCGCCATCGACACATACAGAGAAAATATTTCTGCCTTATTCAGTCGACGGTCAAGTAACTCCAAACGACGAACGTTATTTTTTATATAGGTAGCAAAGAAATCGACGATTTTTTGCAGATACTATTTTGTTGTCGTCTAATTTTTTGAATCTGCATGGTTTTTCACTAGGTATTCCCGGAGCCGGATTTGTCCGTCTCTCTTCAGCAATAACATGGCTTTGTAGAGAATTTAATTCTCTATCGCATAGGCCGAAAAAATCGCTTATATAGGTAGCAAACAAATCGACCATTTTTAGCCAATACTCTTTCTGGCCGTGTAACTTTTTGAATGCGTATGGTTTTTCATTAGGTATTCCCGGAGCCGGATTTATCAGTCACTCTTCAGCAATAGCACGCGTTTCTAGAGAATTCAGTTCTCTATATTATAGACCGAAAAAATCGCTTATATAAGTAGCAAACAAATCGACGATTTTTCGCAAACACTGTTCTTGGCTGATATTATTTCTGAAAATCCATGGTTGTCCATTCGGTATTTCCTCACCTAGATTTATCCGTCTCTCTTCAGCAATAGCACGGGTTTGTAAAAAATTTAATTCTCTATCATATAGACCGAAAAAATCGATTATATAGCAAGCAAATAAATCCACCATTTTTAGCAAATACTGTTTTACGCCGATATTATTTCTGAAAATCCATGGTTGCCCATTCCGTATTTCGTCATCTGGAGTTATCCATCTCTCTTCAGCAACAGCATGGCTTTGTACAGAATCTAATTCTCTATCTGATAGACCGAAAAAACCGCTTATATAGGTAGGAAACAAATCGACCATTTTTTGCAAATACTGTTTCTGGTCGTGTAATTTTTTGAATGTCCATGGTTTTCCATTACGTATTGCCGGCGCCGGATTTATCCGTCTCTCTTCAGCAATAGCCCGCGTTTTTAGAGAATTTAGTTCTCTATCTGAGAGAGCGAAAAAATCGCGTATATAAGTAGGAAAGAAATCGACGATTTTTAGCAAATACTGTTCTAGGCCGATATTATTTCTGAAAATCCATTGTTGGCGATTCGCTATTTCCTCACCTAAATTTATCCGTCTCTCTTCAGCAATAGCATGGCTTTGTAGAGAATTTAATTCTCTATCGTAGAGGCCGAAAAAATCGCATATGTAGGTAGCAAAGAAATCGACGATTTTTAGCAAATACTGTTTTAGCCCTATATTATTTCTGAAAATCCATGGTTGTGCATTCGGTATTTCCTCACCTAGATTTATCCGTCTCTCTTCAGCAATAGGATGGGTTTGTAGAGAATTTAATTCTCTATCTTATAGGCCTAAAAAATCGCTTATATAGCTAGCAAACAAATCGACCATTTTTAGCAAATACTGCTTTAGGCCGATATTATTTCTGAAAATTCATGGTTGTCCATTCGGTATTTCCTCATCTGGAGTTATCCGTCTCTCTTCAGGAATAGCATGGCTTTGTAGAGAATCTAATTTTCTATCTGATAGACCGAAAAAATCGCTTATATAGGTAACAAACAAATCGACCATTTTTAGCAAATACTGTTCTCGGCCGATATTATTTCTGAAAATCCATGGTTGTCCATTCGGCATTTCCTCACCTAGATTTATCCGTCTCTCTTCAGCAATAGCACGGATTTGTAGAGAATTTAATTCTCTATCCTATAGACCGAAAAGCTCGCTGATATAGCTAGCAAACAAATCGACGATTTTTTGCAAATACTGTTTCTGGTCGTGTAATTTTTTGAATGTCCATGGTTTTCCATTAGATATTCCCGGAGCTGGATTTATCCATCTCTCTTCAGCAATAGCATGGCTTTGTAGAGAGTCCAATTCTCTATCTTATAGACCGAAGAAATCGCTTTTATAGGTAGCAAAGAAATTGATCTTTTTTAGCAAATATTGTGTCTGACCGAGTTGTTTTTTGAGTGTGGATGCTTTGTTGAGAGGATGATAACGATTGTTAGGGAGATATCGCTTGTAATGTACACCTCGTAGTAAATAAAAATATTATTTTTTGATTCTGTGTATAGCTATGTGAGGATCGACGAGGCGTAATAGAATTAGAAAGAAAGCAAAGTATGGTAAATTTTTGATTAGAATTATATGTTTATTGAGCCATTCTTGTCATCTAATTGCATTGTCGTTTGTTTTGCTCATAAATTCAATATGCTTGTATTATTCGTTGCCTATGAAACATTTAAAATAAATATTTACGACTCTAGTATAAACTCATAATATTCATTGAATCATTTTGTGAGACAACACAACTAGAATGATGCACAAGCCTGACGGAAAAGATATTCATAAAAAAATATAAATGTGATTGATATCTGCGATAGTTTTTTCTTTCGCATGGTATTATTAATATGTCTTGATTGAGCTACGTAACAGACAGTCGAGCATAAGTATGAGCACTTACTACCAGTTACAAACAATATATTTCACATTATTGTCGTCGCGTGATAGAGTGATACTTGTGCCGTGAAATGACTTTATACGTTGGCACAGATTTTAATATGCATGGTTTTACTTGCATTATTATTTTTCATTAACCGATCAGTCTTTTTACGTATTATCTAGGAAAGAACGATTAATGGTATTTTTTTTAACTTCGGGATGAACAAGAAAGAATTTTTACCATACTATTTTTCAGAACACTTTCTTTCGTCATATAGTGGATAACAATGCCAATTTTATTTCTCAAAATCACTATAATTGTAAACTCATTATACTATCAAAAATTCTCATAACATTACTGTCACACATATGGACACATACATTTGACATTACTACGAATTGTGTTAACAAGGTAAAATGGTATATAATAAATAGCCTTAACCCATTCAGTCGAGGGTTAAGCGAGTCGAACCGACGAGCGTTACGTGTATGCATTACATGCTATTTTAGCATATGCTTGTGCTTCAATTAATACCTGATTAAGATTAGCTATGTCATGTTTAAGTGTAAGATTTTCTCGCATTATTTTATTGTAATTTATTCGTTTTGATTTCTTATCATGATTATTATTCGATTTAGATTGATTTTGTTTGGTTAACGATTTTAAACTTGATGATTTTTGTATTGAATTTATATCACAAGGATAATTTTCCATTGAAACGTGTATACCATTGATAATATGATTAGGATGACTAAGAATAGAAGTAACACTTGATGTTTCTGTAAATTTGATTAGAGCATCTAAAATGAAAATAATTATTTGGTAATAATTAGAAAAGTTAATCTTTAAATTTAAGAAAAAAAATTTATCATAATATCAAATAATCTATATTGACTTTACGAAAAAAAAAAAGTAATTTAATCAATGATTTGTTTAGTGTAAGTGAATTTATTTTTATGCAATAATTCTCAATTATAATATAAGAACAATTAGATATTTTCAAAATGAAAATCATCGATTTCTTTCGGTATCTCAAATTGACAGTAAAAAAAAAACATAACGTTTAGTAGATTATCGAATTCAACAAAAATTTCATTTCTCATGCAACAACATTAATAGCAGATCGTAAAGATGAATTTTTGCTGGCACAAAAAAAGCAAGATTATAACCTTGATTTAGATAATAAAGAACTTACATAGATCTTTATTTTGAGTGTCTATAGAAGTTTCGATTAAACATTGACTAACTTTACCAAAATTTTGACAATAAGCAATTAAGAGTGATTAAGATAAATTATTAAATTTAGTAATAATTATAGTTGATTCATGATCAAAAGATATCTATAGATAACAAACAAAAAAAAATAATAACGAAAGTCACATATATACTTGAAAATTGGATTGTTTATTATTGATTTTTGATGAATTATTATGATTTATCGTTACTAAATATATCAATGGTTAATTTAATAAAAAATAATTTTATTGTCCGTTATTAAGAAGTTGATAGAGTACAATTTTGTTTGAATATGACTGAACACAAAAAAAAAACGGTACGAATGACAAAAGCATTTGATTTGAATTGATAAAATCAACAATTTTTCTTCGTTTTCTTTTTGAAATCATCAATCATGAACTAAAAAGAACAGTTCGATTATTACCAACATATCTAAGCAGTCTATTAGCAAGCATTCAACTTCAAACTCATTCATTTGATATTTTCTTCGTGAATTATATAGAATACAAATTGATCATACTAGCTCGAATTGATGCGAAAAATATGATTAACTATGCGGATATGGATATCATTCTCTCGCTATTGTCTTTTCTTTCCTTTCCTTACTCTCTATTGTTAATCTCTCTCGCATATAAACTTATGTGATAGATAGATCATAGAGATATGAAGTAGCTAAACGAACATCATTGCCAAGAATGATGGTAAGCTTACTCATCCAGCTTGTTGTTATATAGCAGCTACAAAAATGCAACATAATCGAGTTGAACCGATTGTGTGAATTCTTCGGTAAACTTTTTTTTTACAATGATGATATGTTTCATACTATTTCTTCTCAAGTTATTCGATTATTCTCCATTTCATTTCTATTCTAAAACAAAAAGAAAGAAAACAAGATAGTGTGGACGATAATTAACGGTCGGATGTGAACAAATAAAATTCATCCATAATCAATAGTATGTTGATATGATTGACACACTATGATTAGTAAAGAAATCATGATATGTTTTTTATCTTTTCTCATCATCTATACTGTATCAAATTAACTGTTGGTTAGTGACTAACGATATGTTTTAAGGACAAATATGTATCAATGAATATAAACAACGATAAGGATGTGGGTGCGGATCTTACATTTAAAATCGACACTCCTACATCCTTCTCTGATACAAATTGTATTTTCTTGATAATTAGGAACAACGAAAAAATCTTGATGAGATGAATAGATTTATCTGACTTTCTTTTTTTTTTTTGTAAGTCAAGTGTTGAAATAACGACTATGTAAACCAAATAGATGAATACAAAAAAAATTAGAAAACAGAAAAAAAAACATACGAAAGTTCTTGTTGTCATAGACGAAGAAAGAAAAAAAAGAAAATTTTAATTGGATATTTTCATGAATAAATAATCGATGAAAAATTAAATTTTTCAATGTATTTTTCATATAAATTACTTGATTAGGTTGAAAACGAAAACTTAATTGATGAATAACTTCTTGAATTAATAATGCATATTTTAAAGTTTTTCGTTGTTCCATTATTCGAACAATTGCAGTTCGAATAAGAATTTTTCGATCGTCATCAATTGTTTGATATAAACCTTCGATATTTTTTTTGTTCGACTGATTTTATTGGTATATTCAAGTTTATCTTTATTTTCTTACTAAACAAAAAAAAAATTTAAGAATTTTTAATATTGAATCTTTTATAGTCATAGATTGAAATTTCTAGTTATATTATTTTCATCTTCTGACTTCATAGGATTCATAGAAGATAATTTCAGATGCATACTGACCTTTTAAAATCATTTGCTATCTGAATATTATAGTTCGTTTTAATATTATTTTCATTTAAATCTTCTTCAAGTTTATTATCATTAATATCTGAACATGTAATTAATTTACTTTTCAATAAATTATTACAAAGAATTTGTAAGAATAAATGAATATCGATTTGTGTTTCATCTTGCATTCGTTCAACAGTCCAACTCGAATGTTCATTAAATAAAAGTAAAATTATCATTTCATATGTTGATACCTTTGATATTTCAAAAAAAAAAACAAATCATTCATTCCATAGAATAAATTAATACATACATGTAAAATATATTTTTGTTTAGTATACAGTGTTTGTAAATCTTCTTTTGAATATTGATGAAGTAACATTAGCTTACGACCATTATGTTGTTGATTATAAAATATAATAAAATTTTGCAAATGTTTTTCTAAGCTAAAAAAAAAAGGTTAATATAAATATGATACCGAAAATAAAATCTTACTTCAATTGGTAGAATAAAATTTGGTGGTACAGAAAATGGCCATGAATTTGACTTGAGAACCATTACAGAAAAATCAACTGAACAAAAAAAAAGAAAAAAAAACAAGGAATCAAGTTTAGAAAGAAAAAGAAAATTTAATTGTTTATACCAATATCATGAATATGATTTCTTTCATAATATGTTCGATATTGATCAGTTAAATTTTTTTCTAATACGAATATCTTGAAATATTTGTTGTAATTCTAATATATAATCAAAACCACATGTTAACTAATATAGATATTTAAATATATAGATTTATTACAATTAACAAATAATTATATTATATTAGTTACTTTTAATTTTGAAATCATTAATTCTTCATTAATCATCAGATGCACATAATTGACCTACTAAACGTTTAGCAAACATTTTACGATAAAATTTTAGAAATACATCTTTATTTTCAATATAATTAAAAATCATCTGGCAAAAAAACAAACAAACTAAACAATCAAAAAAATAAAAAGAGAATAATACCATAATTTGATTGAATTTTTCTTCGAGATCTGTCTCTTCAACAGTTTTATTTCTATAAAATTTAAATTGATTATATTTCAATAATTGATTTCAAACTTTCGACAAACCCTTTTCGTAGAAGTGTATTACAATATTGAACTAATAATTCAGGTGATTTTGTTGTATTACCAGCTGCTATTGTTACTGTATTATTATTAATAAATTTAGCACAAGCCTAAAACACACAAATATAAAACAACAATAAACAAAAAAAAAAAATTCAAGTTACTTTATCAAGAGCAACAGTAAAATCTTGTTCATTATTAAAAGCTTCTTTTACAAATTTCAAGAATTTTGTATGAATATCAAGAATTGTTTCAACATATAGTTTTGGAATCTATTAAAAAATAAATCACAAAAAGAGTATGTTGATTATTAGTGTTTTATCTAAATTTTCTTTTCAAATTTTGGAAGCACAAACGAGTGTTTTATCTGGTATGGTAGCAACGCCTCTCCGAGAATTTTAAATTTCCCATTCGAAAGAGAAAATTTGAATAAAATATTGCCATAAACTTCGAGAAGACCAATCAAATTTTCGAAGAGGCACCGCCTCATGCTCGATAAAACACGTGAAATTTTCTAAATTAAGTTTTTGTCTATCTACCTGAATTTCTTTCATCATGTAAAAGTGCTTTTGCTTCGGTATAGATTACGTTAAGTTGATCTTTAATAAGTACTTTTTCAACTTTTTAAATTAATGTCCCTAATGTTGATGAATGTAGATATGATTGTACTCGATGTACTTCTTCATCAAGACGTACGGCCGTATACGCCCGTAATACTGCGCATATGAAACGAGTCAAATACGACCCGTAAACTGCCGGAAACGACAGTACGCGTTGTCGTTTTTGACGGTTACGGCGGTCGTAATCATTGTGCTGGGATCCTATTAACAAAAATTTTTTTTTTTTAGATTTTTTTTTCTTTATTGAAATAAATTAAAAAATAAAAATTCTTAAGTTACTATTAAACGATTGTAGCATTGAATATTTATTGGTTGATGAATATTCGATAGAATATTCTAGCGTTTCTTTGTTTTCAGTAGAATGTATTAACTGATTATAAAAATGTACAATGATGTAAATTATTTGATGAAGAACATCGAAGATTTATCTCAGCTCTTGATTTTTATTTTATTGGTGAAATTAGTGATCGGTTTAAAGTTTCACTTATTTATCTACCATATTTTTATGTTGGAACAAAACTTGAACGAGAAAATACTGTTTATGCTTATTTATCCAAATGATATTATAATCGATGTTTATGCTATGCATTATGAATATAATGATTTATATTAAAAGTGGAAAAAAAATTTCGCTAATGCAGTTAAAAAAAAATGATTTTAATGGAGTTAAAAGATGTAATAATTTAATTGTTATTTATGTTTCACTATAATTTAGACATTAATGTATTTTAAATTCATTTTATGGTTATGTTATGCGAAGAGGTTTGTTCAAATTTGTGCAAATATGAAATGCATTCATTGATAATTTAGATGCTCGTTGACATCGAATGGAAATGGGTGAAATTATATGTATGATTGGTTCAACAATTATTAAATGAACTCGAGAACTAATTGAACAAATTGGAAGACCTCTCGAACTTGATACGGTAAAATCGATGTTAATTTAACTAAACACAAACTTTCCAATTCTTATCTTTATAAAAGAGTAATGTTTAAGTCTAAACATGCACTGAAACCGATCGTTCAGGTTTCGGTTCGGTTTTAGAGTTCCGATTCGGTCATGTTAAGTCAATTCATCAAAAGTAACAAAAAGAATTTGAGATTAGCTATAAGTATATACGTAATAAAATAAATGATTCAAAAAGTGACAGGTTTGAAGGCACCCAAAAATTAAAAATATTCGAACTCGAACATAACTGAAGCTTCTGATTATTTCGAATATAGACTATATAGTCGAAGAAATACTTGGAAAATTACCTAGATGTTTGACACCGTCCGAAGTATACTTTTTTTATTTTACTTATTGAATATTTAGGATGGTATATGATGTGTATTACCTGTAACATTTCCTGAAAATTATGAATTAATTACACGTGATCCATCACGTCCAAAAGTTGTTATATCTTATCCATGTAATTTATTAAATTTACTTATAAAAAATTATTATACAAATGATCAATATCATGAATTAATTGATAAAGAAAAACATCTGTATGAAATTGATTCAGAAAATTCGATTTTTGTTTTAAATTGATGATCCTTATTTAGCAATGATATTACCAGCATCAAAAGAAGAAGGAAAACGTATTAAAAAAACATTATTATGTATTTAATATGGATGCTACAATAGTTGAATTAAAAGATTTTGAAGTAAAACATAATGGTGAATTGTAATTAATAAAAATTTTTCAAGCAAGTATGATTGAAGCATTTCTTAAAGGAACAACACTTGACGAATGTTATAATCATGTTACAACAATTGCTAATGATTGACTTAATATGTTGCGAAAGATATATCAAATAAAGAATTATTTGAGTTAATATTCGAACGAAGAACCATGTCAAGAATGTTATCAGATGATGATGAAGAAAAATCAACATCAATATCGAGAACAAAAAGGTTTATTTAAATCTTTTAATAAGCTTTTAAAAATCTTCTTTTGTTTTTTTTTTCTTAAGTTAGACTTATTGAATTTTTTGGTGAAGATGTTATTAAAGATAATGATCTTTGTTGTCGTTTTGTTATTGCTAATGTTTCACGTAATACACCAATATAATCCTGTTCCTCATGTTCCACATCCTGATTAGTTACATAAACATTTAGTTGAGAATAATAGTTTATTTAAACCCAAACGTATAACCTGATGTATTTAATTCAATTGATAAACAAACTCATATAGATAATAATGAAGAATAATTAATTAATACAAATAATGATATTGAAGATCTACCTGGACAAATAAAATTTTCAATAACAATTATAAAAAAATCATCAGCTAAACGTAAACATGATGAATTAAATGAAAAAACATTAACACGTCAATCGAGAATTGTTCTTGGTCCATCATCATTCTTTGGTCAAACGAATAGTCAATATATAAAATGGCTTAATTATCAAAAACGTAAATAGAATATACAACATGAACAACAACATGAACAATCATCAAATATTTATGATAATTTTCAATTAACAACAAAACAAAAAACTACATTCGATGGAAAAATTGATATATATATATATACGTCATGCTCCTGAACATTTACATACACATCCATGGCAAATGATATCTTATGAATTAACAGATCTATCAAATATATTTAGAACTTGGTGTTTAGTTGAACATGAATTAGTACAAATAAAAATTAATTTTCAAGAATATTTTATGTTAGTTATCGTACATCAATTGAAGAATAAATAAAATCTACTCAAAGATCAATTGGTTATGAACGTGCAATACATAATTGTTCAACTAAAGTTAATTGTTTATTACCATGTTGTTCATAAGAACACATTTACATGAATATCCTTTCAATAAAAATATATATTATAGAGATATAATATTTGTTAATTTTTTTTCAAATACTTTAGATTTTTTTTTCGAAATGGGAGATATTCAACGAGAACAACAAGTACTTAAAACAAAAATTATTTTTCATTATTTTAACAATGTATTAAATAATAACAAATTTGTTGTTCAAAATTATTCGGTAAGAAAAAAAAATTCCTATGAATCTATTTGATTTCTTGTATAGGAGGTTAATTCAAGAAATGATCAAATATTTATGTCGTCTTCTATTTCTTTTCTGTATAAATATGAAGGTGTTGACATTTCTCTTGAATTAAAACGTCGTGATAAATTTTTATTCGTTTATGTTAAAGTAAACACAATGTTTTTTTTAAATAAAATATGATACATTTATCTAATTTTAGAATTATTCTATTGGTTTAAATAGTGAAGTAACTGTTCTGTTTGATAAACATTTCAGCGGAAAGACGAATGATTCATTGAAGTAAGACAAAAATTATTCATATAAAATCGCAATTATTTATATATAGATTGGAAAATACAAATGAACTCGATTTACAAGTTAATACATTGATGAATCAAGCGAGAAAAAAAATCGCTACTAGTCGTGAACTATGTGTGTGGGTGTGGGTGGGTGTGGGTGTGGGTGTGAGTGAGGGTTAGACATCCAAACTCATACCCACACCCACACACCCACACCCACACCCACACCCACACCAACACACCCAGACCCACACCCACACACCCATACCCACACCCACACCCACCCAAACCCACCCACACCCACACGCACACCCACACCCACACCCACACCCACACCCACACCCACACCACC
>CAJNOP010003849.1:0-11848 GCA_905250075.1 Rotaria sp. Silwood1 | reverse complement strand
CTCGTATACTGGAACGATTCTCGATGATCCCATGGACTCTCTCTTAAAAAGCTTAGAATCATCACTAACCGAAATTGATCATAAACGAACTCAACAAATAATTTTTTTTGTTAATGATCCTTATAACTTTCTAAGGTTAGATCGAAGAAAATCTGGTGACTACATAATCAGGTAATGATTCTCTACTCGGTAACATGGTACTCGTAAAAACGAATTTTCACAGTGTTCTACCATCAGAAAACTGCATTGTTTGATTTTTCAAAACGCTTCCTCTCATAATTGATCTATCAAACTTTTGCATGATATTGATTTGATATAGAAGTTTACTAGCGATTGAAATCCGTATTCGGATTTAACTGAAATGGTTGTTATGCTATAAAAACGAATTAAAAAATAAGTTGTTCACATATTTTTAATTCGTACTATAGTTTATAGCTGACAATGAATATTTTTATCTTTTAATAAAGCTCTTGTTTTTATTTAATATCAGCTCAATATTATTGCCTTCTTACTTGAATAAAATAAACTTTATTTAGCATAATTAATATTTTCACTCGCTTTTCTCCGAAAAAAATTCCTATTCTTGCTAATTTATCAGTCTCCATTCAGATGGAATCAAATTATCAAAACTGACAACATTGCTACCAATCGATTTATGAATGTTCGTTCAGAATTGTGAATAAAAATTCATGCAAAAACAAAAGCAAAAAATTATTTTTTAACATGATTTAGATCGGTCACAATGTAAATATTATTGTTAATTTAATCGAAATACGAATATATTCGATATTGCTCTATTAAAAATTTCACGATATTCTCGTTTGCATTTCCAAATTATTCAAACGATTATCCCTACGAATGAATTCATTTTTCATAATGAAACGTCTTTGCTAATTTGTTTATCAAAAAATATAAAATGACACATAACACTTATAAACATATCTCAGTTTAGAAGCTAGACGTTTCAACTCATTATTAATAAATTATTCTAAAAGAAAAATATGACATTCTTCAATCGAAACCTTGCTCAAGTTTTCTTCAAACTTCACGTTGATATGCATTTATATTGAATTCTCTCTTGAATAATCTAGGTTATTATGTCTTTTAGATGTTGTACATGAGTCTTCGACAATGTTATAGAACTTTTTCAAGCAAGCTCAATATTTTTATATTTTCAATTAGATAAATAAATGTCCTGATATTAAATAAAAATATCATTTGTTTTTATTTCATAATTTCTTCAAAAATCAACTATTAAAGAAAAAAATTAAAGTTTTTATCCATATTTTTCCAATACATTATATTTGATTGATTGCTACTTTTTTGATATCTATACACATATATATAACGACAATTTCATTCGTCAGCGACATAAATTTGCAAAATCGAAACACTAATATTTCTTAACTCAGAACTTTCTAAATATCCTACTAAAAATGCAACCCTAGAAACTATTGTGTTTAGACGAGTTATCATTCAAAAACAAACTAAAGTTAGCGATGTGGTAGAAAAAGAAAGCAGACAAAAATTTTTACTACATATATTTCGATTTAAAAAGAGCTATTAAGAATTGAAACATTATTTTCGAAAACTAAATCATGCAGTTTTTGAGACAACTACTTAACCCATAAAATCTCTGCTTTAAACATTTTCCTGTTTTCAACAAGTTTAGATTTGTCAAAAAATAAAGTTTGGTCATTGTTACCGACGTGCTACAGTAAAAATAGATACATACTTTTTTCAAACAAATATGAAATACAAAAGCTAATTCTAAGTATTTCTTTTTAGTCATTTGACGTGACAAAAGAATCTAGCTTTTTCTTTCAGGAATATGAGATAATCTTTAGAAAACTAATTTTTAAGAGACCTTTTTGCTTAGAGTTCGATCTTGCTAAAAATTTTACTATAGATATAGTTTATTATTTAGAATCTTTTCAAAAATTCTTAGGGTGTAGCTGTCGATATGGCAGGAGGAGAAGCGAAGATCTACACGTAGACTCATCTTAGCTAAATCACAACTTAGGTCTATATCCTATTAGACATTGTCTAGTCTGTACATCCCCTAATTGTGGACAAAATTCGAGCTCAAAAGCTTTTTATCGTCTCGAGAGGTTCCTTCGAAAGTATTTTCATTAGTTCTCAATTGCGCAACAAGTATAAAAATGAAACTGAAGAATTGGCACTGAAAATAGCCAAAATAATAGTGAAAAAATATTACAATTGGAGATATGTTTTAACTGTTATCGAATCAAATATGTTATGGAAAAGTTCCTATGCTTGGAATTTGGTTCGAGATCAATAAAACAGACTTTCTTGGGAGTTGAAAATTAAAATAATCGATTTACAGATTCTTAATCAGAACAGAACAATAAATATATAAATATATTGTCTTGTACTTGGAAAAAGAGTTTTCTGGAAACATTTTTGTAGATCCCTAAGCCTGTAAATTTTATTTTCAATACTTGTTTAATATGTTATATATCATTTTTCTTGAAAAATTTTGTTTTATAAAATAATTAACTGTTGTTTTACAAGATTTATTTGATAAATTGATATAAGAATTGCAAATTCGTTGAGAAAATGCTTCTCTTTCTTCCCGTATCATTTCGTTTATGAACACCAATATAGTTCGAAAAAGGGCTTAATTTTCTATCGATTGATAAATCAATTTTCCTTCTAGAACCATGTCTATAAAGAAATATTAGGTTCAATATTGTGTGCGATTACTTTTACATCGAATTTTGTTAGCTGATTTTTCTGACTTCTGATTTAAAAAAATTTTTTTTTTGTCTTGACTCTTTTTCATGTTTTGAATTAAGATCTTGTAGCTGTTTGTTTTTCTTCCAATGTTCACTTTTTCCCAAGGTTTTATGTGCTTTTGTCGACAATCAATTTCCATATTATAATCCTAAAAAACAAAAACACTTTCTATGTATTCTTTTAAATAAAAAAACACAATCGATTTTTGATACTCGAAGAATACCTTGAAATAGTCGACGAAGTTTTTTAATATTATTAAGATGTTGCTCTTCAACACCTCATTTTTTTACACCATGTACAAATATTTTGACCCTCAGAATTTATTGATAGACCAACAAAAGCATGGTAATTAAAAATTAAAGCAAATAATTTCTCTTCTTTCATCAATCCATTCATCAAAACGATTTCATAATGTAAATGGATCACTACGATTCGACGACAACGACGACGTGTTATTGTATTAGGATCATATTGAAGAAAACGAAGGAATGATGATTAAATACTTAATTACTGATGTAATTATTAGTGTTGGATTAACTTACTGTGTAAATCAATTAGACTTAGCTTCTTTTCTTTGTTACTAGAAAAATACAAGCAAAAATAAGTTTTTTTTCCAATGAAAACATCAACAGGAAGTCGAGTGACCATTCGGACCAATTCATGTTAATGAATAATCAATTGTTGATAAAGCTGTTTGTTATTGAAGATGAAGTAAAGCACACTCAATAGCTGCCATATCTGGTAGTTTAATAGATGGAAATCTATTTGAAAAAAAAAATGTTTCTTTTTATATTTACTTTCTTGGATTTTTTAAACCCATAGATATCATTTGTAATATAAGTCAATCAAGTGGTACAACGTGAATTCCTGGTGTTGAATATTCTTGAAAATTCAAATAATCATGTTCACTATATAAGCGATAGCAAACACCAGGTCCTCTACGTCCAGCACGACTTATATTAAATTGTCGTAAGCGTTGCAGCTTATATTTTCCGTCATATACCATTTCTTTGACTTTTTCAGAATCAATTATAAAACGTATACCATCAGTCGTTACTGATGTTTCAACTATATTTGTTGCTATAAAACATTTACGTACACGTTCATGTAACATGCAAAATACCTAAACGATAAGATCAATCATGGGTAATCAATAAAAAGTGACTCTTGCAGTATTTCTACAATACGTTGACTCGTTTTTATAAACCTTTGGAAATGAATCCTTTTTTACCCCATTCAGGACGGCAGTAACCTGTGGACCCGAGTCCAAAGTTTTATTTTTTTTATCGGATTCGGGTCGAGAAAAACGTGGACCCACAGTTCCCTACAGGACGGGGTTACTTTTGAGAAAAATGACATTTTTTTAAACTTTCCACATGATTTATTTATTTTAATAAGGCGAAGAAAAAATGTCTAGAAGTATTACTGAGTACGATGATGCTACAAACAACCGGAAATACAAAGTCCGATGTTAGATTCAGTGCATTCATGTGTGGAGTCGACCTTGTCTTTGGATCTCATTGTTGTATTTGTACAAACTATGCATTGTCTTTGAGCGTTTTAGTTTGGTCAATGTTGAAGGCATCAATGATAGAAAGTGGTGACTGATAAATCTGATAGGATTATCTTCAGTATCATATCATTATCCCAGCTTCAAAATATATACCTATCGCTTTCATCAAGAGTTCATTTACGTTCTGATCGTTATTGAGTTATCGTTTCTCATCCGCTACGAGCTAGTGGTGGCTACCGCCTTGAAATAAATAATGTGAGGACAGTTTTTTAATGACAAAAGAAAAGAAATACATAGAGATGAGAAGCAATGCTAGGTCAAGATCAGCGTTCTTAAGCAGACCCCAAGAGTATGATAAAAGGCACTTATAAGTCAGTTACGAGTTGAATCAGAGCCATCACACATATTTAAGTGACGTAGCCTCTATAGAGGCTAAAACATTTGCCTTTCAATTCTGTACCTTAAGATCTATTACCTATTTGCCTAAATTTTAATAATTTGTTTTTTATTAGATCAAACAATCGATTGGTTCAATAATTATAGCTTTCTCCTGAAGGGTATGGATGTAAAAAATAACAATAACCAGGCGCATTCTCATTTCTTTACGAAGAAAATACTTTATTCTTTAAAACGTATAATCAAAACTGTGTAAATTCTTATAAACTTATTTCATACATTGATTGCTTTTGATTGAATCTGGTACATATTTGGAAACTCTAGCCTCATACTGTGTAAGAATATTCGATCAACATTCTTTAAAAAAAAAGTACTGCTTCAGAAGCTCCAGAAGTCTTCTTTTGAAAAAAAAATAACAAATTATTACTCTTGTTATGTCAGGAGGAACATCTGATAGAAGAAGGTTCTCTCAGTCGCTCTATACTATCATGGTATCATGTTATTGACATTCTCCCTCCTACTTCTATAGTGTTTTCATTCTACAAATAAGAAGAAGGTATAGAATGGAAGAAGAAGAGAGAACAAAGCGCATATTTTGTTGCTTGTTTATGGTTTAATGTTCTTTTCTATATATGGAAGAAGGATCGAAATAATAATAGTGAAAACCGAGAAAAGGACCTAACAACTCTATATTAGCTATTGTCAAACATAGAAAACAAGTTCACAGCTCATTCGATGTCAAGTAAGAAGTCCTTGAATTGTCTTCAATGTATTTTTCACCATCAGAATGAAATGTTCATCTTGAGGTACGATTATTTCGTACAGTTCTAAAGCTCTCGTATAGTAATTAAGTGCTTCATAATAATCTCCGATATTAAAATACACAACTCCATGGCTGTGCAGACTTTGTGCAAGGAATATATGATTATAGGTGAGTGTCTGTTCGAAGATCTCCAAGGCATTTTTATGATAAATCAACGCTTGACTATTGCCATGCATGTTCACTAGTGTACGACCAATATTATACAAGCTGATACCGATCCGTATGTTATTCGCCGAAAGGTAGCTCTGTCTGATATCCAAGATCTTCCGATAACAATCTAAAGCATCATTGTACTCTTCTTTCATATCATAAACATATCCAATATCATGTAAGATCAAAGTACTATCTTGAATTCGTCCATCACTAATTATTAATTCATAGGCTATTTGGAAATTATCTAGTGCCAATTTGTATTTACCTTTTTGATAGAGCATAAATCCATAATACTGATGAATAAGAGCATCATCTTCATTCTTCAAATTGTCAATGTATTTTTTTGCCATCGAAAAACCCTTCATTTTCAATAGTAAATCACCCATTATAATAGGTAATCTCATTCGCTCCATGATCTCTTGTTGTACAGTAATATAATTTTGCGCAATTTGTACTTTCTCATGATTAAAAACCAAAAGAGTAATCCAGATTCCCAGCCTAACATCGAAATGAAGTGATTTCAGTTCAAATGTAGTACCTAAATTAACGATTATTCTAGTTGAATCGATTCCATGAATCGCAGATGAACACATATTGCTTATTTCGAAGACTACTGTCTTTTGTGAGTCACTTTGGTATGATATGATTTCGTTGAATGACTGATGTACAAGTAAAAATCCACTGAAGGTTATTAGTTGACCAATATTTTCAATTAACTTTTCAAATTGAGTTTTTTATACGATCAATATACAATAGAACTGTTTAATGGAAGATATTTCTTTCAGAGTCGAACTTATACCACAAATAAAGAAATTTAAAGATTTCAATTGTTCTATGTCGACTGTATGAAATGCTTTGGTAAGTAGTTTGGAAATAAAACAAAGTTTCGAATAATATTCATGGGCATTGTGAGGATTGTATGTCTTTTAATATTGTTAGGTATTTTCGATTTCTATGGTATTTCGAAAATAATATTGTCGACAGTCTTGAATGAATGAACTTTTGTCTGTTTAGCTGTTCTGTCATCAATAGATCTTTCAATAATAAATTCCACAGAAACATGTCGTTCTCCTTTGTTAGTTTTGTGTGTATCATCAATATCTGTTGTGGATTATAAAATCCGAATCGCAGTGCATATGGTTGTTCGGTGCTTGCCTGTATTTTTTCCAATAATAATGGTTCTTCTGTAAAGGTATCAATTAGTTTCGGGTATCTTTTCTTGAGATGTTCGTCGACATATTGTTGCGTAGAATTGGGAAAGAATAAGAAAAATAGATTCTTCATTGATTGATTGCACATAGGTCAATAGTTGAGACTTTACTCGATAAAACAGCACATAGTCATTCATAGTACGATACACGTCATCCGTTAGATTGTTCATAGAGTGACTAGAATCGAAAACAATTAATGTTACACTTTCTTTATTGATCGAAGAAGAGTTCGTTGCATGCGAGAGAATTTGATCTTCGACAGACGAAGTTGTCATGAGCTAGAAAGACAAGTTTAGAAAAACAAAAAAAAATGAGAATAACATCAGTTCTACTTCGGTCTTTCTCGATGAGTGATCATAATATTTTACAAGATCGTTCAATGTCATATCGAGATTGGGTGTACTTGTTAATAGATCCAAGAATCGATACGATACGCTCGAAGTATAAGGATGATATGCTTCATGATCTTGAGAATTCAAGGGTGTTGGGCATCTACGATCTCGTAGAAGGTTCTGAAGTGGTCCAGTAGGATGATTATCAATGATCAAACGTTGTTGACTCGATGATATGTTCACTGATGATTCATTGAAATAGGAACAAGCGGACAGCGGTAACCAAGAAGTTATTAGACCATTTTGAACGCTACCAGCTGGCTGAATTAAATCATTGAAAATATTTTGTGCTGGAAAAGATTCCGTTTCATTTATATTTATAGTCATTGTTTGTTCCAAGTTCGATCTATCTATGGCAGTTAACCTCTGTTTCATGAGCGTGCTCAGTGCGATAAGACCATCAACAAAATCACATACGAAGCACTCGGCTATTTCTTCGTCCCATATGGATGGTAACCAGTGTTGCGACCTTTTGAAGTCCAAAAAGCAGAAAATAGTTTATAAAAAGCAGAAAATGACAGAAATTTTATTACTGAAAAACAGAAAAAAAGCAGAAAGCATATTTTTTGTGATGTAAACGATTTTAAAACTTTGTTCCAGTGTACTAATGAAGAATTTTCATATCAAATTTTGATCTCTCTTGTACAGAATCATGAAAAATAGTCAATCCATAAAGAAATAGTATTGTACAAGGTCAAGAAATACAACTACTTAATTGACAAATAGAATTATTAGATACATTTTCTATTGACTACATATTTGTCATCTGGTTAAGTAGCTTTTAATAAATCTTGATTATCTAATAAATATTTACACATCTTATTCATGATAAGGAAAACTTTAAACGTATTGTTAATACAGGCGATATAAGTTTTCTTCTCATGCAGTCCTTTGATCATATAATAAATGTTTCAATTATGAGAATGCTGAGTCAGCATACGCATTTCCACATGATAGAGAATAAAACAAATATATGAACTTTTTAAAATGTGGTGATTGAATGAGAGGAAAAATAAACACTCGTAACTGATCGGATCTGACAATTTTGTTCACTGTTGAATTATCATCATTTAGAATAGAAGATAAACATCAATAACTATTAGGAATGTATTGAGAGTGAAGATTCTGTAAGAAAGATGAGAAATTTTGTTTTGTCAGAATTGCCCCAAGATCCAATCAAATTTTTATTTAGAATTATTTAGCTTGATTTCATCTAGCTATGCATACAACCAACCAGACCGATAAGAAAGTAAAAGGTTTAATATCAGTCAATCTGTTTGATTGTACGCACAGCTAAATGAAATCACCTTCAGCAATTCTCCATAAGAATCTCGTCGAGTTTTGTGGATTTTTGCAACAGAGAAGTTGTTATCCTTATTAGGCACTATTCATTCTCAATACATCTCTAGTAAGTATGGACAAGAACTTTGTTATAATGATGAAAAAATCTTTTAAAAGCAAAAATCTTGATTAAAAATATAAATAATACAGTGTTTTAAAAAAGCAGAAAAATGCTCAGAAAGCAGAAATGACAGAAAAAAAGCAGAAAAATCTTCAAAAAGCAGAATTTTTCTGCTAAAAGCAGAAGAGGTGGCAACTCTGATGGTAACCAAGTGGTTTGATCAGCTGTCAAGAATAAACGCTTAAAGGTACTTCAGTTCTGTTGATTATCACTATCGAGTGCTCAAAATTGATTCAAAATGTAGAGAAAACCTATGGTGTCACCTTCGCCTTGATTTTCTATTGGTGCATAAATTCAATCGTCTCTTAACAATTGATAATCGTTCACTGCAGCTAAAATATCTTTCACGGTTATATTTCCTAGCCAGTGTTCCGTTTTTTGTTTTCGTTTAACCATAAATTCTTTCTGTTTAGTGTAAATGTCAAGTTTAATATTCTCATTGAGGCGAACATCATTTTCTAAAGTAGACAGTGCGAGAGCTAACGACGCCGATGAACATGTTTTAAATAGATTAAAACGATCGATAAAAGAATGTGAATAACAGTCATCACATAATAAAGATTTGACATAGTTCGACCATTCTCTTACCATGAGACCAGCAATGACTTGATCATCATCAGTCTCAGAACATAGATCATTCAAATTGTTCAATTCCCACATGCATAGCACTGTCGTTTTGACAAAATAGGATGGTACAATGGTTTTTGTATGATCTTCGACACACGATACTTTCTTCAGATGTCGATAATAAATACTTCGTACAACATCATTCAGAATTTGTTCAACTCGTGTGCGATTCTTAGCTAATAGACATTCAATCGCTGAAAATGAATATCGGAATTCGAGTTCTTGATCTATTTCTGGCGTTTTACCCGACCATTTCGGTATGAGATGTATGAATACTTGGTCATGAATTATTTCGTACAATCTCGGTCGAAATTTTTTAATTCTATGGAGAAATATCTGCATATGATTGGGCCAAAAATCTAATTTTAAAGCCGGTACAAAATCAGCATCATTGTTCATCGATAATAGTCCATATTCGATGTGATCTTCCAAATTGGATGCATCTCTAAGACGCTTATACTTTTCATAGAATTCAAGTTGAACGTTCAATCGTACTTGATTGATCGGTGGTATTCGGATTTGATGCATAGGAAATGTTAAACTAATGGATCGACCATAGGTAATACACTTTGCGAAATCGATTTTCGTAGCATATTGCAAACTGTGAAATATTTCGATTGGAATTATTCGACATTTGCTTGTACACGCATTCGTCGAATGAAATTGAGTATAGCTTCGAATTGTTCACCAAGTGATGTAGCTTCGTAGACACTCTCATATCTGACTTCAGTACTTGCACATGTACTAGCTGTTGTACATGTTCCAATCACTGTCGATCTTGAAAACAATGAGCATTCATCAACACCACAATACTTTTCTTTCATTTTGAAACCATTGATAAATAATACTCCATAATGATTTGCTTTGATCGAGAACGATATTTTTGTATGTTTTTCAATAAAATTTTCGTTATATTTCACTTGAACAAATCCGACTGCATTTTCTAGTCGGACCAAACAATTCGGTAGCTTTATTGTTCCTTCAACAAACATGAAGTCAAGATCTTGGATCTCTTGTTGCGCCAGGTGACGTGCATAAGCACTACCTTCTAATGTGCTACCAGTCAAGAACGTTGTGCTATTATACTTGGATGTTGTCGTTATTTTTGTTTTGCTTGAGCGAATAAACATATGCTTGCTGGAATTTATACGTAGAAATGAATGAAAAAGAACGGAAGAAGAATAGCACTGTAAGTGTCTAGAGAGTTTGTTGTTATTTTAGCTTAAAGTGAGCAAGACTCTTAAATATAAAAAAGATCAACAAAAAAACGATTGCTGCTTTTATCTCTGGGTCATAAAGCGAAGTCGAACAAAATCTGAATTCGGTGATTTTCTAACAAACAAAAGTAATCTAATCTTCAAGATTTTAAATTTACAACAAGATCAGTTGTATTAAGCAGGCAAACGCATAGGTGTTGAAGTAAGCTGTGAACGATTTTTTTTCATGATAAAGGGCTAACATTTCTATGATTCTACTCCTAATCTATTGAACTACTCGAGCATGTTTTTTTTTTAAAGTTGTCTTTCAAATTTTCTGGAAGACGTTCACAAGTGAAGGATGTGATAGAAAAATAAGTGCAGAAGCAGTTGGATAATTCAATTCTGAGAGTTAGAACAATTGTTTTTTTCTCGCTTCCTGTCGAATAAATCAGTAAAATGACTTAGAAGCGCAGAAAAAAAAATTCCTCTTGATTCATTTCTTTCCAACATAAAGCATAATAAGCATGATGAATGATGGGCTACTGTGAAACATTCAGTGGCGTATATTATCTCACACAAATTTGAATTCTAGCTTGTAGGATGTCAGTGGACTATGTTAATGATAGAGTTGTCTCTGATGAGCGTGTGCACATAGACATGCGTACAACGTTACGTCCCATTCGTTCTGATTCTTGAATCAACAACTACTTGAATCGATGTTTATCAAAAAGTACAAGAATATACCAGATGAATAAGCAGACTAGTTATAAAAAAAGCCTAATTTGCAGATTTGAACTATAGAAAAGAAATGCTTTTATTTTGCATCTGTTGTGGTACTTGTTGGCTTACTCTGTAAATTCGATTTTCCGGCTTTCAAGCAATCATCGCACTCCATGTGTGACTGCCAATAGAGCGAAGAAAACAAAAAATATGTACATTTTTCTTGGCGCAGAGCATAAAAAGAAAACTAAATTCACATAAGTTTTTTTTTCTATATTACTTTTGTCAATGCAGTTACTTTGAATGTAACAAGGAATATAAAGAATGAAGAAAAAGATTCTAATTGATAGGAGTGTGAAATTCTTGTTGTACAATCGATCTGGAGACTAGTCAATGCCTCTTGCCTACCTTGTCATTGGATGGTCTTGACCGTATTGAAACAAATGAAAATATAGCTTCAGATTTTTATCTCACTGCGGTTGTATAAACTTTGTTCGATTAGGGTGGGTGTGGATGAATGTGCATCTTGTATTACATTACACATCCACACCCCACCCCATAAGGAAAATCTTATGCGATCAACCGATCTTCG
>CAJNOP010003848.1:0-11855 GCA_905250075.1 Rotaria sp. Silwood1 | reverse complement strand
CAGCACAAGTTTTCATGAAAATCGTGTCATTGAAAATTCATTGACTTCCTGTTGGTTGAAGTATGATCAGATAGTAGAGAAAAGTTCAGCAACTTTTTCGCTATCACACTGTATAGAGAAAAGTTTCTGTTAAACTTTTTATAAGGGATTATGAATAAGCCGTAACTATTTTTGACTGCCTGAAGTAGTTGCTAATCATATGTTAGCCTGGAAGAGCACATAATCTTGACATCAAGTAATTCATCGTTGAATTTATATAAAGTAATAGAGCATATATAAGGAAATTAACTTTTTTCAACTCTATCTATGAAAATTTTTCCTCCACTTATATGCTACTTCTTACCGTATTGTAACAATTTGGCGAGTACCAACAAGCTAAGCTAGATAGTAACGTGGATCGGTACAGGGAGCAACCCAATCGAATACCCATCACTTCATACAGTAATGTCAATGAGCCATTAGCTGGATTGTAATCATAGAACCCTACTTCAGTCGAGCATGTCTGCTCTTGTATAATGCATGAACAATTATGAAAAATACTGGGTTCAATTTTGACATATCTATTTCCATCGATTCGCAGCGTCCAAGGTGAATAGGCAGCTGAAATTGGATAAAAGTACATCACAATTGCATCTAAAACCTGTGAGAATTGATCACTGAAACTTTGTGTCATGGATCTCTGAGATTCCAAAATTTGCTGAAGTTGCACTTCAAACGAGTATTGGTTGATTAGCTTTGGTGAAGCATACGATTTAATTTTAAATTGATTGTAGCTGCTTTGTACCTGGGCTTTAAACATCATACAGAGGAATGAGATATGTGTAAAGTGCATGCCACTAAATGACATAAAATCACCTTGATACCAGTCCTTGTACTGTACTAACAAGAATTGTTCAATAAAAAGAGGTGAAACAAATCCACTTGAACATATTTGATGGTACTTGATATTCACAGAAGAAAATTTGCTATACTGAATTTGTGAATAAGTGCAGGGACATCGAAGAGTGTCAGAATGTTGTGTGTATAGACGTTCGTAATCATCTTGAGTGTATAGAGGAACTGTGTAAACATTGAAAGTTTTACTTAAACTGACATAAAACGTGATTGCGATAAACGTAGGAATGAGTAAGAGCAGGTAGAGACCAGTTGTTTGTCGTTCTTGTTTAATCTTCCAGTAATCATTAGAGTCAGAATCGAACAAATTTATTGAGATGATTTTTTTCCACAACCAAATTATCCTCTCTGCGATTGACAAAGCTATGCATCATACATAAAATTAGAGGTTCATTTGACTGAAACCATTATTCATGTGAAGACAACTTTCAAAAGTCTTAACATTTTTATATGGAGTCAAAGGGATTATGTTGGATTTGCACAAAATTCAGATCCTAAAGTCAGGATTAAACCTAGTAAGTATTAATGAATCTCCTGAAAGCTCCGTCAGTGTTATAAAACTTATATCATGAAGTCTAGCCGCCTATGTGGAATAGAAAGGACTGCCATGTAAAGTGTCAAGAGTTCTGTAGCACTATGAAAACTATGGTATTATTTTCATGTAATCAGTTTAGAGGAACAATGAGAGCGAAGATAAGTAGACGTGTGACTTATTCTTCTCCAATTTATCTAACCTGCTTCGAATAGGCATTTTCGTTCCTATTCGTGGGAGGAGATTACCTTCAAATGGATGCAATACTTTAGTTCTAAACAGAAGACTTTATCATTGTAAGGCTTCAAGCCAGACATATCTTACTTTGTTTATTTTCTGACGTGTGACTGATTGTTGAAGAAAATAGTTTTCGTTTCATTCTGAAAAGCAGTTTGACAAGCAATGGGATGATAAAACCAAGAGCCGTGTTTAAGCCCGCGATGGAGCCAACAAATATCGTGACGATAGTCAGTAGTCTTTTGCGATGCTTGTATGAATAAGTGCACGTTAAAGGCACGCAATTTTCAAAGTAGAGATTCTTTGAGAAGTCCAAAACTAATTCCTCCAACACTATTTCGTTTACTAAATATTCTAAAGAATCGCTACGTTTGAATCTACTTGGCTTAGTAGAATTAATAGGCGTAAAGGATACCGGATTTGAGACAATTAGCTGAAGACATGATGCGTCATAATAGCATTCTAGTGTAGATGACATGAGTCCACTAAGCGAATAGCAATCTGCTTGCATTCCCTTGACCAATGTACGGTTTAGAAGTGTAGTGTATATACCATGAATTGGTTCAATGTTATCTGAATAAACAGCAGCTGGTGCTAAACACGATGTGGATGGTAGGCAGTAGCAGATTGAATTATCGAGCATCTCATATGCAATCATATCTATCGAAAGTATATTTGTTAAATTGGAGCGTATGTATGCGAATGCATTAGTACCCAGTCCACTCATAACCAAGTCGTCAGAAGCCACAAATTTCCAGATAATTAACATAGCTCTGAAAAGTCCTCTTGCAAACTCCATGACTGAGTCAATCTTAACCTTGAGATTGGATTCCAAAACAGATGATGAAATGACATTTGAACTGAGCATAAAACCACCAAGATGCAACGCTATTGAACCGTTGATAACTGCTTGAGCAGTTTCGCAGACAAAGCGAAAACCTTGAGCATAAGAACTAGCTAATTTTCTTGCGTCCATAGGGTGCAAGAAGTGAGCATCAGCAGAAGACATGGCCATTATCCAATCTTCATTAATAAACGAACTTGAACAAATCTGAATAAGAAAACTTCTGTATTATCATTCTCGAATTGAACTGTGGAACTCTGTAGTTCCATCGCATTTGTGAAGCAGTCTTAGTCGAATTGGGCACTGTAACAATTAGTAAATCTATCCATTTTGTAAGTGCCTTCCTCACAATTCCAAGGAAGTATGCGGTCCCATTTCTTCCTATACTCTTTCACAATCACGGTCATCCTAATAGTTTTATTCGATTTTTAATCTGAAGTTTAAGTACAGAAGTCAGTATCTCAAAACCATCGAAAGTTTAAAATTTGTGCAAGAATCATAGATAATTAAGTTTATTTTCAGCTAGTTGAGGTTAGTTCCTACTTTTCCAACGCAGTTTTACAAGACTTCGTCGAAGTCTATTTCAGTAATTGATAGCAGTGCAACTAAGGAAACCTGTGCCTATTAATGACAATTTGATGAAGTTACTATGTTAACTCGATTTATTTCAGATATAAATAGGCCTGGATGTATTGTATTCATCCGATCAACTTAAGTCTTACACGAAGAAACTTCCAGTAAACTATTGCGTCACGTTTTTTTCGGCACTTAGGGCATCGTCGACCAAAATGTGAACTTTAATGCACGCTATGAAAAATCTTTTCCTTTTGGAGTTTTTTTATCATGTTTTACAAGACAAAGGTTACAGACAACACGGACAAAAATCAGCATGGATCTCCCCATACAACTAAGAGATAGGCGACACATATCCCAAACTAACAATTTTTAGACCTGGAGAAGGTAAACTATTGACAGTCTCTCTCGAAATAAGAAAAAATAATTATGGGAAAAGACAACCAATATTATCTACTTTCGCTTGTTTCCGAAAATCAAATATTTCATGATTTATCCAGTAATGTGGGATGAAAGCTAGGATGCAAAAGTTCATCATTACACTGATAAAGATGCATATGGCTAGTTGAAAAAATTATCAAATTTCACAAGTTTCTTAACTCTATTGTGACTGTATGAATTTCCTCCTAACTTTTTCTTATTTCGATATTTCGTGAAATATCATTTGGAAGGAGTATTGAAGTATTTAGCGGAAATAATTTAAAGCTTCTTTATACTTCAAGTCCGGGGAAGATCTAAGAATTATTCATTACAGATCACGATGAACAAAATTCTGACCAATCCTGTAAATTTTTATTCTGTTGAAGCTTTGTGGTATAAAATCAGTAGCGATGAAGAAATAAATTCGAACATACTGGGAAAACATAGTTTTTGGAATATCGGCAACAATGGCTTCACTATGTTTCACATAGTATTCCAACAAAAACTGTCATATCAAATTTTTGCATTTAAATTGCAATTAGTAAGCAGTATGTCAATATTACTTCTCATTATGAAGATGTGCTTCTTCAGATTCTTCACTTAAACATAGTGGCATTATCACTAGTCTTCCAGATGTTCTCGCTCCATTTACCAGAAGAAGGCATTTATTGAATTACTTGGCATCATATGAAATTTTCTTTATTCACAGTTAACTAATGATGTTAAATGCTAGCTTGTCATTTCATTATTGAAAGTCATTACTTCTAATGAATTGTCACTTATTAATAGACATGACATTCGTAGCTGCATAGTTTACAATAATTGCTTAGACCAAAAAAAAACGATATTATGCACAAAACGATCCTCGATTTTAAGCCGAATATAAATGAGAGCCTTAAAAAGAAAAAAAAGGCTAAACTCTGTCGTCAGGGCGAAAAACTATATTATGTAAATTAGAATTTATGAGATATAATTGTATTCTTTCCTTTGTTCTCAGGTAATTTCTGGCTCAAATTTTCATTTTGAACTATTTTTGAAGTAGCATTCACCTTCCCAACCTGTGCTCATATTATAATTAAAATGAAACAACTCGTGTAAGATGGTGACAACAGATGTAATGAAATACTTGTCAGTAAAACTATTAGTTACACTAGTATTGTACTGAGATATGCATCAATATAACAGAAACAGCATGATCATTATGCGCATAGTTTTCGATTCTTCGGGAGATGGCTGTCTTCCCTACCTCACAACATTGAAATGAAATGTCTATTACGCGAGATAAATCTCATCTACAAAAATGAATAATTCACACTAGTCTCAATTCACAGAATCAATGCAGTAGCTCTGTAACAAAGGGATATTATACATATCCTATTCACAGTAACTAAAGTGCACTACTTCGATAGTAATGAATAATTGAAGTAAATTTTTTTGCCTCTATTTCATAATTACAGAGCGTCGCCGTTAGAAGCATAATGTATAATGTAAACCGTTTTATGTAATAAATAACTATTAAATCATTTTTATTTGTTTATTTTCGAATTCATCGTATAAAACTGATGCTTCATTCATATGCCAATTCAAGATTGACAAGTAACACATACTAAAAAGAACCCCTATATGTACATATAGTATTTTTAGATTAAAATGAAAAAGAAAACAATTCATAAAGTATTACTTTCAATTTCGAAAATTCTTCAATATATTTATAAAACGATAGTTTTTTATTCTGCTCACTGATTGCTTTATTTTATTTCTTAACAATAAGTGTATCTCTAAAAGAATAATTCAATGTGAAAAAAGTCTCAAATTTATATCCGTGTCTTTGATTAGTGATTTATTCCTCAAGAGTTTGATATGAACTGATTTAATCAAAAAATTAGATAAACTGTATATTGAAACCGAAGAGATATGTAAAAGTATCAGTACTGTGAATCTAACGATTCATAACTAATTAGATATTATTTTTTAACTTGCTATATCAATAGTGAATATATTAAGGAACTTAATGAATAGATATATATTTTGTATGATTTTGTCATATATGCTTCTTCTGAAAGTATTTTTGAATTCCACCATAGCTTTTTATAAACAATTTAGCTAAGCTCACCTGATGGTTCTTTTCTAATGCTTAACTCAATCGTAGACTTGATAAGTTCTTCTAGTGCTATATGATCAAAAATAAATTGATACCTGCTGAAATTTTGGTTTTACTTGAATGAATTTCAGCATTGGGATAGATATAGTAGAACAAGGACATTGAAGTGTATCAGGATACTGCTCCAATAGAGATTCGAACATAGAATAAGAAGTGAGTTTTACATTAATCATCGTCGTCTCGCTTCCCAAACTGGTATAAATAAGCAGAATAAGTATATTTGTAATGAAGAGAACAACGTAAATCCAGGTTGAACATCGTTCAATTTGAATTGATTCTACATCGCTAGATTCATTATCGAAAAGATTGAAACTATAGAACCAACATTTAATACGATTTTGTAACATTGTCATATTAGTTAGTTAGTTTATCAAAACACTTTGTGAATAAACTCTAAAATTTTTTCAACAGGATGGAATGCAGCTGTCACCTAGCAAGCAATATTCTTTTGCGCACATACATTTCGGAAAGTATTATTCCAAATTTAAAAAATGAGCTAGTGACGTACAAAATAACTTTAATTCAAACTGTTGCAAAAAAAATTATATTATTTTTTTTACTATGGTAATGACAAGAGTATTTCATGCCATTAGTATGATAGTATATTATGGTTACACAGTAAAAATGAATCTTTGGACAACAAATTAAAGTGATCATGATGAATATGAAATTGGATTGTTATCTTGTTGGTTTTGTAAAACCTGTTTCATTGCAATAGCAAATTTATCTCGTACAAAGTCACACAGAATTAGATGGGGTCATTTATTACTGAGTATGGAGATATCAGTAATGATGACAGTGCAGGTTACATATAAATGCTGTTTGCCACAACATATGTTCATCATCACTATTTTTATTATTGTAAAAATAGAGGATATATTTCTACTTTATTGAAGAACCTTCTAGGATTGATTAAGGTGAGTTTGAATCATTCAAGATTGTTATGTGACAAAATTAGTTGTATGTTGTTGTTTCCCTACAGAACATCTTTTTTTTTGTTCTTATAACGCATGAATAATTCGTTCTCTATTTCTTTCATTTCTTTCTTTGCTTTCTCCTGCTCGTTTTATTGTTCTGCTTGTTCCTACTGTATAGATGTGTTTTTCTTTTAATCATTACTAATGCAGATAGATCTCTCATTGACAAAAATCATTTTATTAATGAGTCAATGTAAAGCACACATTCTGTGTAGGAAATAGACGTACGTACGAAGCAAAAAAGAATTTCAAAAAATTATGTTGAAAAAACATTTTACATCTTTCGATAGACATTGAAACAGCTAGTGAACTGTGGAAAATTCTTTTATAGTCGTACTCATGTAATTTGTGCACTAAAGACTCAAATAATCAGCGTGCAGATTATTTGTAAGATTCTAAGAAATCAGAAAAGACCAATAATACCTTGATAGTCATCGTTTTGTGGTGTGTTCGTGTAAAGTTATCACGATACGTAAGGTATTTCGATGCTACTGATTTAATTTATCAAATGGTAATAATAAATATGGAGCTGAAATTCAAAGTATCATACGAAGTTTCGTTCTTACTTAAAGGGCTCATCAAGCATGTTTTTTTATGATTTATAGATTGAAAGAATCAATGTGACGGCTTGAGTTTAATTGTTTTATTTTTATTTTTTGGTTGAAAGATGATATTATAGCTATTGGTTCGGGCTAGTTACAGTTGCTGTCTAATTTTTATTTTTGTTTTTGTATTTAGCTATATAATTTGTTATTTTTATCTGAAATAATAGAAAAGTTTTATCTGATTTCGTGCTGCGTATTTCTAAATAAAACACTTTTGAAACGTATGTGCTTCTATTTTTAATGCTTTGATTAGAATAGTTAGTAACAATAGTTCATTGTACCACTCTTCGTCAATAAGATTTTTGCAAAATAGACTTTCGACAGTATGCCCACTGTACTTTTGCCAATTGGTGAATGCCTATCGAATACTCGCCTATGAGGAGTCTATGAACTTGCGCCTATTTTAATTCAACATTGACATCAATCAGAGAGATTAATATCGCATGCATAATAACTATACATATGGATGTGTATGTGAGTAATATTATAAATTGCGTATATGTAACTTTTTTTCTTGTTCTGTATTAAATAGTGAAACAGGAGCGAACTTTGACCAATTCGCCTATTGGATACTCGTCAATCGGTGAAAGTGTTTTTAGCAAAGAGCGGAATTCCCGGCTAAGAGGGTAATGAGTGGGTGAGAAAAGCTCGGGAAATGAATATGGGTAGGGTGTGGGTGTGTGGGTGTGAGTGTGGGTGTGGGTGGGTGTGGGTGTGGGTGTGGGTGGGTGTGGGTGGGTGTGGGTGTGGGATGTCGCTGGGTGTGGGTGTGGGTGTAGAGTGTCTGGAATTCATTCATAATAACAACCACACCCACACCCACACCCTTTATGAAGACTTCATAGAAACTAAATTAAAAGATTATTTTTAAATGAATGTTGTGGCAACAGAAAAAATGATTTTCAAATTTCGAATTGATAGTGTGTCTTGCAGATCGCTCACGTCAACTAGATGATTTAATATTCGAATTTCAAGATAGAACCGAATCAAAAGATCTGACACTTTCACAATAAACTACTCTTGTTAAGACCGTCGATATTCGTAAAATCAGTTTTTCTGTTACTATGACATTCTTATATTGAAATTTTCCTTCTCTAGGAAAGACCCTTCCAGAAACCTTAATTATAAGATTTCCATCTAAAGTTTTATCTCTAGACAAGTTTCAGACACAATACAACATCCTAAAGGTTTTAGCTTAACCAATAAACAAAGCAGATTAATAATTGAAATTTTCTTTACAATAAATATTTACTAGTAAAAAGAAGTTACCTCTTGTGTACATTGAATGTTGATTTAAAATAATTAAGTGTTTCTCTTCCAATTTTTTTTGATAAATCTTATGTAGAAATATGACTTAAAACTGATTTCATAGACGATAATGATCATTTCTGATGAATTCAATAAAATTTTATGTATTTCATAAGATGAACGTATTAATTCGAATAATTTCATCATTCATGGATTATTTCCAAAAGTACCTAATTGTGTACGATTAACTTTTTTATTTTTGTCTGTGTTTGATGTTGTTGATGTATCTTTATCATTCCCTTTAAAAAGAAAAAACAAACGAATTCGTTCAGACGAAACATGATCAAATATATTCTTCACATCTAACACTTTGGAACTCCTGTCATCCGTAAAAACTAGAATATCAACTATAGAAAACTATCTTCTGTCCAAAAGAATGATGATTGTGAATATTTTTGCAATAGTTCGAGAACGGTAATAAAATAGTTCAATTTTCGAATTACTTGAATCATTTGTGCTACTTTCAAAACATTTGTTCATTTGTTGAGATTTGATAAATCTTCAAATAAAAAGAAATAATTCAAAAAAAACATAATAAATATCTTTTTTTTTCTCTTTACTTGAAAAGATTAAATTATTAAGATCATGTGTAATATAAAGGGATGTTTAAAAAAAAATTATAAATAAACGAAGTTCATCATATTGATTATGAAAAAATTGGTCGAATTGTTGTTGGTCTTAAAACATTTGAAAGAACGTAAATATCTTCTAAACATCCAACCTATATAAAAGACAAACATAACAAACAATTTGTATTCGAGTTGATGCTTGAGCTTGTAATGAATGATGAATTTTATATATCCATTGACATGGTAAAAATGAATTGTGATCAACAAAACCTTAAAATCAAAAAGTAGCTAATAACTAACTTAATGCAATAAATCGACTTATGCATTTAAATTCGAAAAAAAAACTACCTAGTTAACATCTCTACAAAATACATACTTAGCCAAAGTCGAAGCAGTTGCTTGACGAACACGTATATCAGAATACTGTTGTTTTAATTGTTGTTGTTGTTATTCAAGATAAGTTAATATTCGAAAATTAATGTCATCTATAAGTTGAACTAGAGCAAACTATTTTATATAGATACAAAAAAAAATTATTATAATCATATTTTTGTTTTATCTACTTTAGCAAGAACATAGGAACTTGTACTATGTTGAATAGAATCTTTTAATAATTCAATTCCTATGATTGTAAATGCATTTAATGATACATGTATAACACGTGCATTATTATCATTAAGACATACAACCTTGAACTGTCTTGTGAATCAGTTGATACAAGAGAACATTGATTAATAAAAGAATTAATAAATGAATTTGATAATGACGATAGTGTTAAAAGATGAATTGTTGTTTTAATTAATGTAACAAGTAAATTTGCACATGCACCACGTAAATGTAGATCACCGTGTTCACATAAAGATAAAAGATATGTAATATCTTAAAGAAAAGAAAAAAAAAGATATCTTGATGTTCAATAAATTTTAACGTATTACAAAATCATATAGAGCTGAGAATTTCATTTTTCTCATTAGAAAATTCTATTTCAATTACAAAATTATTTCTAATCAGAAATCTTCAAAGACTAATGAAAAATTCCTTAGAGGATACAGTTGATTTCATATCTTGAACTTCGGCTTAGTACTTTTTTGAGATAGTTGTGTGATTGTATAATTTCAATCTCTGATGTATAAATACAGACTTTGAGCTTCAATAAAGTGTTCTATTTGATATCGTTTCAAGTCTGATAATGTTCTAGGCTTTTGTTAGTTTCAAAAAAATTAAAAGTAGGAATAGGACTAGAGCTGCTGAATCAATATCGAGAAATCTCCCTTCTTGAATTTTCATATTCCAATATATATATGTTTTATATCGTTTTGGTTCTAAAATTTAATAGTGAAATTATCATATCTATCAGATAACTTTCACTAAAACTTTGAGACTTTGAGACTTTAACCAATTGAAGCGACGTTAATTAAACTCTGCCACAATCCCCTTCACCTAAGCCCTTCTACTGTTACGACATTAGAAATAATTTTGGATTATAAAATAGATCTATTTTACTGAAGTGAAACTTTACAAAAAAGAATCTCAAACAAGAATTAAACATACTTTCAGTAGGATAATCAAATCGACCAAATTGTTGATAAATATGATAGACATATTGGTATAGCATATTTAACACTAATACGTGATTCATCATCACCTTTTATCGTATCATCCATATTTAGTATATATCTAATCGGAAACAAATATAATTGATTAACAAGTTTAGCAGCTGATGTTCGTTTTTCATTATTAATCATTGATGTTGAATCGAATTCATCATTCATTTCAATAAATCAACGTTGATATGTTGAATAAGCTATTGTTTTAGAAAAACAAAAAAAATGAAAAAAAAAATTCTTGTTTTTTTTTCTCGATATTTACCTGTGTTTAATGCTTGACTAACACCAATTTCTTCTATAGATCCAATTTGGGTTGAAATTAATAATTGACCAAAATCAAATAAATTTGAATATTTGAGTATAATTTCAAGTGTTTCCAATGAACTTGATACAACACTATGATCATTATGTCGTAAACAAGTACAACACACCATATCAACATTAAAGAAAGATTTATATTGAAAATAAAATCATTCATTATTTGTCGAATACTGATTGAAAGATGTTGTTGATTTGTATCAATATTTTTACTTCTATTTATTGATTGTTGATTATTGCTTGATTATGATTGAAATTCTTAGATATTTAAACCAAGTAATTGAGGGTGTCAATGGGGGTGTGTAGGGATAAGCAATCCAAACACTCACACCCACCTCTCAAAATGCCTGAGTTTTCTTAAAGCACATTCGCCATACTTTCTTCGGATGCATCTAACGAACTTTGAGTGGTAGAGTTTTTCATACATCGAACGATAAAATAAAAAATATAAAATTTTTCATTTATTTATTTTGAAGCTTTCAACACTACTTTATAATTATCAATTTCTAAAAAAAAATTTAGGATAGAAAATATTTATATATATTAGAATAAAGTTCAAAGCCTAATGAAGCATCATAACTCAAATTTACGCTTATACAAGTATCAGTATATATTTTATCATTGCAACAACACGAAACGCAAAGGTAAGGTAAAAAAAGAAGAAGTAGAATATATGAAAAACGAAACGTATTTTATGACGAACACATGGTCGAAAAAGTCGTTTACATGATGAAATAGTCATCCTTCATTGATTCATGTAAATATACGTTTGTGGGAAAAAAACTAAGTAATTTTGTCAATGATAAATAC
>CAJNOP010003847.1:0-11855 GCA_905250075.1 Rotaria sp. Silwood1 | reverse complement strand
TAAAAACAGGTGTAGCTTTTTTTATACTATGGTAACGAAAGGGTTAACTAATACAGTTTCGAAAGCACTTTTAAAAAAATAAAGCGTATATCGATTAAAGAAATGAAATAAATTGAGGAGCAAAAGAAAAAAATGTATGGTTTTTGAAGTAAAACATGTTAGTTATTTTGGTAAGGGCATAAAAACTTGTTATCAACAAATTTCATCTCAAAAATCTGTATATTTCTAAAATATATTTCAACCGGCGAAAACCGGCCGGTGGAACTGCTTCAACCGGTCCGGACCGGTTTCGCCGGACCGGTTACAACTCTGATATGAAGTTTGTTTTAATAATTTCGGATCTGATTAAAATTCTATTGAACATAGTATTCAAATCATTGCACAACTTAAAAGTAACTTAATGGTTTTTTTTTTCGTACTATTATAATATTATTTTTCCTATTTATGTTTTGAAAGATGGTGAAGAAATATATCGATCAGAGCTTTTTAAATTTACTATGCATAATCAACGAAACCGAGATGTCAAACTTATATATATTTCTGAAGAATATACAAATGAAGATGATGACTTTTGTTTATCTTTTGATATTGTTCTTTTTCCTATTGCTATTCAGTAAGTTAATTTATTCTTCAATGTTATAGAAGAAAAAACATTATCACGAATCGAGATTGATCAACTTGAATGTAAACTACGAGAACATCATGAAACAGCAAAGCCTCCGATTAAGCAGAGCCAAATACTTGATGCAACATATCCAAATCTTTCTTGTGTTTGTCAACGATCACATGAATTTTTTCCTGGAATATCACATTTTTATTGTCCTAGAATTTCATCTTGTTTGATCATAAATATCAACAAACCATCATTATCATCATCTATTCAATGTCGGCCAACAAATAATCATAGTACAATAATAAAAACTATTACCAATTACCCAATAGCATGACTCAGAAGATCGATTGGAAGTTTTTTGCTAAGGTTAACTAAATTTTGAGCTGTTGATAGAACATATTTTTGGTCATTAGTGAATAAAAAAGAACAACAACAACAACAACGAAATGCTGAAATCTTTACTGAAGAAAAAGAAAAATTTCTCAAAATAGTAAGGTCATCCTCTATCGCTCAGAACATATCTATCCATAAGACATAAAACAACTTTCTAATACAATAAGCCATTGATTTTTTTGTTTGATTTTTCATATCAAATGACAATTTAGACAAGTACGTTAGAAATCATTTAGCATTTGAAATAATATGATTTCAATCGAATATTTTATCAATCATATTTGTCTTAAATCTATATGAAGTCTATAGAATATAACTAAAAACTATAAAAAATAAAAAATAAAAACCCTCAATACACAAATATCAAATTATAATCGTGAAAAAATTAAGTAAAATTTCAAACAAAAATCAAAATGAAAGTTAATATATAATAGTTAGATAAACTTCGAATAATTAAAATTAAATATTAATTTGATTTTTATTGTTGCTTTTTCTAAATATAAAAATAATTTATTTAATTTTAATTTCCAAATCGAATAATGAAATATTTTACTTCATTATTTTTTTCTTCTAATTCTTTGTTTGCTTTTTCAATAATTGAATTAAATTTACCGAAATCAATTTTTACTCTTGTAAGATCAGTAAGAGGCTTATTTGAATCATTATCATCTTTACCCATTATTTGATTTTTTTTGTCATTACCTGAATCTGATTTAGATTTTGATCTAAATTTATTTTAATATTAAAAAAAACAAAAGTATTCATTTTTGTTCATTTTACTTCATAGATGCAATTTTCAATGCTTTTACTTGATCATGAGCATATTCACTTGTGAATGAATCCTCAAACTCATACCATTCTTTTACGATACGTTCATTTTTGGGAATAATTTCTATGAAAATTCAATTAAAAATTATGAAAAAGTATTTTTTTTTTAAATTCATTCTTACTGAATACTTTAGTTCTACTAGTTTTTGGTTTATTAAAATAGTTTCGTCTTATAAAGAAGAAGAGCATACGACTTAAACAATATATATCATACATAAAACTTATTGGTGGAATAAATGGTGAACGTGCAAAATATTTGCGTGTAAATAAATATTGTTGTGAATGCCAAATTTGATGTGTTTCTTCATAAACTTGATCAAATCGTTTACTTTTAGAAGAGAAAAACAAATTAAAATAGAATTTCAAAAATTAAACTAGTTAACAAAATAAAAAATCATTCTACCTAAACATTGCAATAAGTAAATTAGTTAATAAAATATTAACAAAAATCATATGAATAGCAAGTAATAAATGATTTGCAATTGACCATCCAGCATTTGAATTATCTTTTCAATAGTAAAAAATAATCTATACAATATAATAATTATCTTAAATATGCATACTATCAAGATCGTCTAATTGGGTATGAAATTCTTCGTATAATAAATAGTAAACAGGATATATAATTTGACGAAAAACATTTCGACCATCAAAACTAGCATCTATAGGACCACCTGTTTCTCTGGTAAAATTGTTCACTTTTGGATAATAGACCATTGAGCGCGATGCAACACCATATGCAATCATAACTATTCCAATGATGTACATGAAAAATAAAAGATCATAAATCTACAGAAATAAAAAAAAACCAAAAATAAAATAAAACAAAATATATAAACACATTTATTGAATACCATTTTTTTAATAGCTACAAGATGTGGTCCAAGATATGGTATAACAATAATAAATGACATACAACGAAGCCACCATATTTCAAGATCAATAGCCATTACAATTCTAATGAATATATAAGTAGAAAACAAAAAGTTTTTAGATATCTCTAAATAAAAACGAATTCAGGTACGAATATTAACGAATGTAATTGTCCTCAAATGTCAAAGCATAGAATCATCAATCTATGACAAAAAGAAAAAACCAAACTTTTCTAATATTATTTTGATTTCTTCTGCCTAATAAGCATAGAAATTCTATCTTGTATAGTTTAACTAAAAATCTAATTAACACTACAATTTAAATAAAATCAAACAATTTATTGTTTTTTTTTCTAAACAGATAAAATTTCAATAGACAAACCTAGCTGCCCCAAAGTTATCTTCAGAATTTGCCTGTGTATATCGTAGAATTAATCCAATGTAGAAGAGAATAATTGCAATGACAGTCATTTGTTTAAAATGATTGCCAAAATAAGTTTTTGCTTTTCCTAGAAAACTTACATTATCTTGAGTAAAAAACTGTAATTAGAGAAAAAAATAAAAAATCAATAAGAAAAAAAAAAAAACTCCATTTTTAATCAATAATACGCACATAATGAATTTCTTCGATTAACATAAATGAAACAAGAATAATTGTGAATATTTCAGTCCAATGTATTGATGGAGTTTGAGTTTTTGGTGGTGAAAATTCGAACAGAAGAAAATATGAGAATAGTAAAAGAAAGAAAATATAAGTTATCTACAAAAAATTGATGATTATTTTTCAATATATTTTGTTCTTACATAATATACATACTAAATGATAACAATATTTCATAGGCAATGATAGATGAAATTTCACTAATCTATTCTTATAAAGAATGAATGAACGATCTGATTGTGATAAAGAACTCTGAGGGTCTTCGAGTAGACTCGGATCACCATAGTTAATACCATGCTCAAAGAATCTGAATGAAAAATATTAATAATTATCAGTTTTAAATCATTTCATGATCCTATATTTACTTACTTTGGTAGTAAATTTGAGTGTCTTCGCCGTGCCTAATAAATATAAAGATAAGAAACGTAATCAAGTAATTAATCGTATAATTTTTAGATTTATTATTCATTTCATTATATAAATATAAATGATTAGAATTTTCTCAAATCAATTAATTTTTCTATATATAAAAATTCTGAATATAAATTATGTTATGACTACTACATGTGAAAATATTATCTTCTTTGTATTTTGATACATTAGTAAGTCTTATATTGATTAAGACCTTATTGAAAAAGAATTCTATGATTTTCTCACATTTTTCAGTTTGATCTATTATCAAAGGCAAGAAGTCTGCTTCTATACTTTTCTAATAATGATTTAAAAGTTTTTTTTCTTCTTTCTTAACAAACATTACTTCTAACCATTTTGTTTTCTCGATATGCAACGATAACAGGAGCTAAAAGACCAAGCGAAATGATGCTAAGAAACCATTTCAATCGATCACTGTATGTTATTTGTTCTGGATGAAGTTTGTCAAACCAAATATTATTCATAGTTTGTACACAACATGGTGTTGCAATAAATAATTTATCATCCGCATCTGAAGCAACCTTTATAATAGATATTACGTTTTGTTTTTATTTCTTAGGAATTCCAAAAAATTATCAAACATACTTGAAGACAAGTAACATATCCATATAGTTCATTTCGTTGTAAAATAATTTCACATGCTCGATCAACATCCTCATCGTCACACTTATCTAGACAATCGATTGCATATTTTTCAAAATATTTTGCAGCTACTTCATAGTCGTCTTTTAATTCACCATATGATGCTGTCGAATGATATTCTTTTAAAATTTTTGTTGCAATCAATGCTGAACATATTCGATATTCCATAAATGATAAAAAGACTTTAGCCATATCAATATAATTCATTAGTATAGCCCATAAAAACAAATCCCGCATTATATATTTATGTTCAATTTGTTCTGATTTTAGAAACTGCTCCATTAATCCTTGTTTGTCTCGATACTCCCTTTCGTGTTGTTCTGTTTCAAAATAGAGCCGATACATATAATCACCAATAAGTTTTTCGAGAACAATATTAAGACTTTCAACACAATCAATATTTTTGGCCTTATTATTTTCGTCCTTCTCAAGAAAATATTTTAAATGAGTTTTATCATTATTCTAGAAAAATAAAGCATATATTATTTGTAAAAAAAAAAACAAAAAAAAAAAGAAATAATAATAAATTAATCTCATAACAATACTTGGTCATGGTAAAGTTCTGCAATAAATGTGGCATATTTAGATTTATTTTGAGACTGTGAATCTTTTGAAAAGAATATATCAGCTGGTTTAATTTTTAATTTGAGAAATTCATAGACAAATGTCGGTAAATTACTTTTTAAAGCTTCCTTAAAAAGTTTTTTTTGTCTCTAAAAGAAAACAATTAATAATATTTATACATATATAAAATTAATATAAATACCATAATATTATCTAATGAATTTTGAAAAATAAAGTCTTTTGCAATCTGAATACTATTCCATTTCATTGCTAAACGAAGTAATTTTGTTTTTTCTATTTTTCGTTCGATTTCATTTCTACGAAACATAATTTTAAAGTCTTCTTTATTGCATGATCGAGTATCTAATTTTTGTAATCTTTCGTTTTCTCTTATGTTTGCTAATTTTTCACGTGCTAAAAACAAAAGTTTCAAATTAATATGAAAACAAAAAAAAAACTCCATTCAAAATGTATTTACTTACAACAACAAATACTTTGAAAAATTTTTTCTGATAAATGAATATCCGAATTCAAATTAAATATAGTTAAATGAGTACGAATTGCTGGTTGTAGACAAAACATAACTTGATCGAGTAGTTTATTCATGTTATTTTGTTTATCATCGTCTAGTTCATAGTTGCCTTGTTTTTTGACGTTATTCGGATCATCATCCCGAAAAAAAGTATATTCTATATCTTTTTTCAATCGATCAATATAATTTTTAAAAATCTGTGAAAGTCTTAAATAATATAGATAAATAAATGAACAAAAAATAACTAATTTCTATATTTACTTTTTATTTTTAGAATCAAGATGATTCTGAATACGATTAGTGCCACTGTAAAATATAGAAAATTCAAATAAAAAAATAATACTAACCTTGAAATTCAATCTACCTAGCAATCGATTTCGATCCGTTTTCTGACCTTGATATTATAGGAGGCATGGTCGAACATTTTCCTTCGTATGATATAATAATTAATTCGTCAATTTCACTGACTACATTTTGATTTGTAACATCTTTGTCAAATTCTCTCGTAAAAAGTAACCAACGAGTAAGAAAATCAGCAGCATGACCACTACCCTATTTATTTCAATATAACAATTAATAAGAATATATATCCCTCGAAAGCAAAATCTGAACACAATATTTCAACTTTTTTGACACTTGAAAAGAATATTTTGAGAAAAATAATTATACCATTCGATAATGCTTGGAATTCTCTATCAAACTGTATATTTTGATTGTACATTGATTTTATCTTTTGAAAAATTAATCAGATGGAATGAAGACACCTTCATGTTCAGATTCCTACAGACTTGATTTTGTTACCCGAAAAATGTACGAGATAGGTAAAAAATTCAGGTTTTTTTTGTACAGCGTCAAGAAAACATCGTCATGTCATTCTAGAATTATTCTTGAACAGATCAATATAAGACAACACGAATTTATATGGGATGATGAAGAATTCCAAGCGCCATCAAATGTTATAATTACTTTTCTCAAAATGTCCCATCGAAGTGTCAAAAGAATCGAAATACTGTGTCTAACTTTTGCTTTTCATGATTATATATTTAATTCGAATTTCTTACACTAATAAGAAGAACAGCAATCTTCAACCTTAAATCATAATATATATTTTCTATAGTATTTTTATCACCTCCAACCACAATAGTAGCCACAGGAACTAAATATAAACAAAGTAAATCCTCAATGATCTATTTCTTACATAATTTTAGCATGTACATATATATTATTGCAAACTTATCAAACTTCTTTTTTTCTTCTTTTTTAAGCAGTAAGATCTTTCAAATTTCTATTGCGAGTAATTGATCATTCTAAGAAGTAAATGAGTAATGAAATATCCACATCTCTTAGTTAAAGAAAATTTGTCAGTATAGTTCTTATTTTACTCTCCCATTTTCATTCATGTATTCTATCACCTTGATTTATATAATCGACTTTTATTTGCTCTCTGTATTATTTCTTTCATTTCTCGCTGTTTTGTTTATTCTTGTTCTTTTCTACAGATGTTCGTTGAAGTATATATTATGCATCAATAAAACTTACACAACTCAAGTTGATCTACGCCAAAAACTTCAAACTTGCGGCTTTTTTATGCATTTTTAATCTTATATATTTGCAGACGATCTATTTTATTTCCATCACAGAATTAATTAGCTATGTTACATATTAAAAGAATTGTTTCACTGTTCAAGATCTTTTCGAAAGAAGACACATAATATTACTTTGATCTTTTCTACTATGGGATTATCTGTAACTTGATTATTGATCAAGTTTAATCAAATAGATCTTTTTTTTTTGTTTAAAACATAACACTTCTAAATTTTAATTCTTTTAGATAAACTACATAGATAAGTTTTGAAGAATTTAATTTTTGGTTATAATATAAAAACTTTGACATTTTTCCGATACTACAAAAACAAGATGAAACGTTTCATTTATTTTTTCTATATACTTAAAGTCAACAATAATGATATAAATGAAAGTAAATTTAGTAAAAAAAATACAATATGTTATATCTTGTGTTATGTAACAAGAAAGTAGCAGTGATTTCATTTCTGAAGTCTGTCAAGTTCCCATGCAATCTTGAAGCCCTATCTCAGACAACTCTTTTTTTTCAAAAAAAAACACATGGAGCTGAGTTTTTATCATGAAAAGATGCAATGAAGTTTCTTGTCTCAGAATGTCTATTGATTTTTCGAAAAAAAGATCAAATTTGAACAAACTTTGGCAATAGATTTCGATCATACTATCATATTTTCTAAGAATTTTTTTCAAAGTTTCTTAGTTTTAGAAAGATTGCCTTTTTACTTGCATCATCATTGAATAAACATTCTTATATGATCTAAACACAACAGATGTTATTAACTTACATTAGCTGTTACATGCTTTTAAAACTTTCACTTCCTTATGTTATTGAATATTTCATTTTAATGTGTTTTGTTTTTCGATTTGAATAAAAAGCAAATCATATCTGAACTAATTTACTATGCTTCACAAAACATTAGCTTTCAATCAGAAAAAATCAAATCCTTTCCACCCGATCCAAGATGTAAGCAATACTGTGAAACATAATCTTAGGCCCACTGCCTCCTACCCTTCCAAAGACCCTGACAGACGGCTTCAACGAGCCATCGAAAACCATGTATAGCTAACATCCGATTGGACTATGTATGAAATATTTGCTTGTTGAAGTTCTATATTCTAAAGTAAGCAATGATGAAGAAATATACCCTAAGATACATAAAGAAGAAGGCTAGTTTTCACCGGATTAGAAACAATATCTAGCTCATGTTTCATATTTTAATCCCACAGGAATTGCGCTAACAGCTTTTGTTTTCTTATTTTAAAAGAACAGCGAGATTCAGTGTGATCAAGTGACTTTTAGTTTGCTTATTTTAACATTGTATATAGTAAAATTCTATTCAGATCCTAACTGTACACTGACATTAACTTTAAATTTAAAAGTGCTCGAGCTCTGTACCTCTTGTGATGATGAAGTGATCATGATTCTTGCATAAATCATAAATATTTTAGTCTAAATGAACCATTCTAAGTGGAAAATCTATTGTGAGAGAGATCTTCTAGAAATATTTGAATTATAGCTTTTAATATATGTTAAAATCTCATGAAGTTTTCTGAAGTCAGCTGGTATTCTCTTAGTTTTAACGCACTGAAAATGTGTCAAACATCTTTTTATATTACAAACAGATATAAAAAATTTTAAAATGTGTTTATAAATTTCATCTTTAAAAGTAAAACCTTATAAATTGTCTTTTACAAATAAAAATCTATTCCATAAGACTTGATCAATAATAGACTTATAGATATTTAAAATATGATTAGACTTTTTTTGAAAAATCTTCTATGTAAAATTCGACAAATAATACACATACCAAAAACGTCGTGTTCATTATCTAGTCTTGCCATGTAATTGACTAACTTCGATCGAGTATCTTGTATATCATCATAACCAACACTACCATCATTCAACATGAGATAATGAGTGTGATGCATTTCAAGATTCCATTGATCATCAGTATGTTCTTTTGATATACTCTTCTGAGTAACAGACTTTTCTTCAGCATTTATCTGTAAAATGAATCATAATTATATTTATTAATATTTTTCTTTTTTTCTTAAAGTTACACCTGTTGTATGTCTTCTTTTTTTGGATGTATTATTTTTTCTACATCTGCTATGCTACCCCATTTACAAACACCAATAGCCGTAATAACATATTTCTTATCAAAATTCAATAATTTAGCTTTATGAAGTGCTTGTCCAACAAGGTGAACAACACCATAATCATATCCATTAGTAAGTATCCATGTATCTTAGAAAAACAAAAAATAATCAACTATCATAATAATAGAAATATTTCATGATATACCTGATTTTTGAATTATATTAACAATACCATTTATGAAATTTGTTTCAAGTTGATTACTCATTTTAACCAATTCGGTATTACCAAGAATTGATACAATACATGAAGGTTTTGGAAATTTCCAGACATCAGAAATAATTTTTTCAATTTTTTCGCATGGTGTATCCAAAGCTAATCGAACAAACTAAATCAATACAAATGAAAATTTAATAGAAAATAAATGAATATCATATCATATACATGTGCACCACTTTGAACTAGACCATAATCATAATGAATATGTTCTCGAGTATTATTTTTCATAGTCCACTTAAACTTCAGTTCATTTGATTCATGCTCATCTTTGGGTTGTTTACATACACAAATACTTTCTTCATCATCACTGAAGCAAAAAAACGAAAGCATATAGAAAATCTTCATGAAAATAGATACTTGATTCGATGTCGATTATATTTATAACAAACTCGACAGAGAATATTTAATTCTGCTATGCTATCATCTGGAGAAAGTTCTTGTTCAGACTAAAAATAAATAGAGAAAATTTAATTTAATATTTTATAAAAAAAAAGTTATTCATTTATACTTGATGATAGTGAAATAGACGAGATCTATTCATTGTTTTTATTTAGAAAAAAAAACTAAAGTCTTAAATGAATTCTTGTTTGTTAAAGTTAAATATGATCTTCTAAAAAGATTTTCTTGGTGTTGTTTGAATTTTTTTCATATATTCAAACTTATATGAAAGAGACATTGTACACAATCATTGTTACTAAGCAGACCAGAGAACGAAAAGAGAGATGTCGACAAAAAAGAACAAGACTTTTTTTAATAGATGTTTGTATTCTTAATATAAATATACTGCCGACGAACAATAATAAGCAAATATTTTTACCTAACTCCTCAACAAGAAAAATTCATAGGAGAATATCTGTTTGATTAGTTTTCTTGCTTACAGTCTATTTGAATTAACAAAAAATGTCGATCATGAGCAATAAAGAATACAACGAACAAATGCGGTATGGGATACTTTTATTATTAATGTATAAAGTATAAGACTATTTTGTTTTTGTTTTTTTTTGTTGTAGAATATTGTCAAAGAAAACAAACGAGATAGTAAGATATTAACCATAATATTTATTGATAATTCTTTTTGATTTGAATATAGATAGATGAAGAGCTATGGAACAATTTTAACATTAATTTTCAGAGTGAAGCTTTAAAATTTCCAGATAATAAAATTTATGGAACAATCAATATCGAACCTGAGTCAGCTCGACAACTCATTGAAAAATTTATGGTAAATATCTTCTATATAAAAAATATAATTAATATGCTTATTTTCTTTCATATTAGTTATTCATTAATGGTCATAATCGTGGTGAATTTGATCGTTCTTATCAATCTATATCGATAACAGGTTTCGATATAAGTAAAGAAGAAGAGAATCTCATAAGAATCGAAATTCAAGCAATTCCTTACGATAAACAATGGACAACAACAAAAAAATCAAAACCTTGTGTATGTCTTATTTAATATGAAAAATAAATATAGTACACATATATATGTATTTTTAGTTCTTTGTATTTACTGGTCAAATTTTGACTTTAAGTTCAATTATACGTTTTCATTATGTTAAAGAAACTTCCACATTCAATGTTATTGTTAAGTGGTATCATATTGGTGATCATTATGCTCAAAAATATGTTATCCTCTTAGATGATAAAGAAATTCAATATGTAAGATTGTTAATTAAATTTTTTTGTATTCTACAATATATTGTGCGAATAAATTTTCTCGATGCATTTCTGTAAACAGAATGATCAGTGAATATTTAGATAGATGATAGTAGTTATATTCAATGTTATTACTTTTTTTTTTATTCATTGATTAGCGATAGTAATGCTGAAAGTTTTTGAAAATTTCTTAAAAAAATTTCTGTTCAATGAACTTTTTAGATGCAAAAGAAAAATAATAGTAGAGAACAAATATTAATAAAAAGATAGACAAAAAAAAAAATAACATTCTCGACATATGACTTTAGAAATATTAAATTTTTAAACTCTACTATGTATTTTTTTTTTTGACTCAAGTAGTATGGACTAAGTCGAATTAGTCGATTTCAATATAATGTTAAATGAATTTATAACCGAAAACAAATTTTAAACAAATATTATTGACTCTGATGTAGATCTAATTTTTATCTTCATCTACATCGTCACCCTCGAACAGACGAAGGATTTTATTGAATTAAATCCATTTGGTAATTGACCTAATTAATTTAAATAAAATATAACATTTATAGAACTGATCATTCAATTTACTCAGCGAAAACTGAAATTATCGCACAGTTGATCATCTTAAATTCCAAGTTGAAAGACTCATATTTCTTTTTTTTTTTTCGTACGTTTACTTTAAAGAGAAAATATTACTGTTAG
>CAJNOP010003846.1:0-11859 GCA_905250075.1 Rotaria sp. Silwood1 | reverse complement strand
TTATTTGAGATTTTTGGGATTATTTGGGATTATTTGGGATTATTTGGTATTTTTTCGGATTTAAAATCCCAAATAATCCGCTTTTTCCCCCTTGTATATATATATATATATATATATATATATCAATCGACTAACAGTGTGTTATGATGCTGTGAAATCAAGAATGAGGAAAGTCCTATTATACCCTGATCAGGAGAAAAATTGTAAAAATAAACAAGTTGAGAGAGCATCAAAACTCACTCGAAAGCACAAAGAAAAAAGACAAGGCGCCTGCCTTGTAATGAATGAAAGCTAAGAGCAACGGTTCCTAAATAATTTTACTGCCTCAAGCAAAGCAAAGGAACACTAATAACAGGAGTATACTGTAATGAAAAAAGATGACAGACCATCAGTCTATACATCAATGCATTCAATAGATTATGATATGAGCAAATTGTTTTCTCTCTAAATAGATAGTACGCATGTGCGCCTGCCGGACAGAAAACATTTGATGTGTTTTCATAATGAAATAGAGAGTTCAAATCATGTATTCGAACAGATATTCGTAAGACTAATCTCGTGTAACATTTTAATCTATTCAATTCTTATGTTCTTATTTTGAAAACAAAATCAATCTTCAGTATGAGAACTTATACGGTATCAATTGAAAAATTTTGCTCTGGCAAACATCTTCTAACGATTTTTGTAGATCCTGCTCAAGTTTTCACATGCCTCAGCCTACTCTCATCAAATGTACAAAAAACATGTTCTACTAGAAAAAGTGTATGCAACTCATATGATGCACCATCATCGCACGACTATATTCTCGGAACTAGATGAAATCAACCGGATTCTGACAATCAAATCCTATCGGATCCGTCTCTCTGATTTCATCGGAATCCAGTAATCGGAATACGTGGGAAATTATGAGAATCAATTGAGATCCGATCGGATTCGGTCATCGAAATTCATCGAGTTGAGGCAGAGTCGACGGAATCCGATGGCGCACATTTGATCTCGGTTTATATGTAAGAAATAGTGTAATTTATGACACCATTGGTAAAAACCTACTGTTAACCTTTATTATATCTTTCTGAAGAAAAAAACGCGCGATAAAGACAGATATTGTTATTCAAACGCACTACAAAGATATAACTTATATACAAGAAAAAATGCATTGCATACACTCTAAAAAAATAAGTACTTTCCTGAACCCTTCAAAAAGGTTTCGTAGGTTTTCAAAAGCTTCCAAATTCGTCCAAACGCCTAAAAAAGGATTCTTAAAATCTACGAAACTTTAAAAGGATCTGACCGCGGATACACGGTCGGAACCATCTCCTACGAAACCTTTATAGTTTCCTCGTAAACCTTATGGTTTCGCACTATCGGTTTTATACGAAACCATAAGGTTTACGAGGAAACTATAGAGGTTTCGTATTTTCTTACGAAACCTTTTTTCTCTGTACGAAACCTAAAATAGGTTTCGTAGGAGATGGTTCGGAGGGTGTATCCGCGGACAGATCGTTTTAAGGTTTCGTAGATTTTAACAACCATTTTTTTAAGCATTTGGACGCATTTGGAAGCTTTTGAAAACCTACGAAACCTTTTTGGAGGGTTCAGGAAAGTACTTATTTTTTTACAGTGTATATATAATACAAATACAAAGAAGGGGGAAAAACCAAGTAAAATAAGGGAGAAAGCAATCATCCAAAAATGACACAAGGCAAACAAAATTTGATATTGAGAAAGTAGTGAAAACAGAACGAAAAAAATAAAAATATCACGGTTAAATTGACTTATCAATGCCATCAGGTAAAAAACCCTTTTTTCACAGACCGAACATTACGATAATCATAAAATATCGTATACGAACATTTAAGATGTCATCCACGAAGGTAAACGCGCAAAATATATCCGAATACGAGTCGCAAATTAATTTTTTCGTATGCATCGAATATAGTAACATGCGTACAGCGTTTACAACCATGCTCTATCTTATAATGGTTGTGCTTCCAACGGAAACGGTATTGTGCACTACAACTGACGATCATACATTCACATAAAAATCATGATACGACCGCGATGAACAGGAATGGAAGCAATGAGTAAACCTCTGTTTGCTTATCGTAATACATATGCTCTTTCGCATATACTTCAAACCTCTAACTTTACATATGTACCGTTAAACTTGTATCATGAATAGGGGTATGCAAGCTCAGCTCAAGCTCACAAATAATGAGTCGTTGAAAACGCTCACTGAGACGAACTGAACTATTCGAACAGTTCATTTGAGCGAACTGACCTTTCTCAAACAGCTCATCTCACATGAGCTGAACTGTTAGAACAGCTCATTTGAACGAACCGAGCTTTTGAAACAGCTCATTTCATATGAGCTGAACTGTTAGAACAGCTCACTCGAACGAACCGAGCTTTTTCAACAGCTCATTTCATATGAGCCGAACTCTTCGAACAGCTCATTCGAACGAACCTAACTATTTCTAGGGGTACTCATAGGTTCTCGAGGGCTACCCTATAGGGGTGCCCATAGGTCCTCAAGTCCTATTACTGGGGGATACCCTTGGGTCCTCAAGTCCTATTATTAGGGGATACCCTTGAGTCCTCAAGTCCTATTATTGGGGGATACCCTTGGGTCCTCAACTCCTATTATTGGGGGTACCCTTTGGCCCTCAAGTCCTATTATTGGGGAATGTCCTTGAATCTTCAAGTCCTATTATTGGGGGATGTCCTTGGCTCCTCAAGTCCTATTATTGGGGGTACCCTTGGGTCCTCAAGGACAAATGCCAAAGCTGTATTTTCGCTGTGTTTCACTGCACTGTAAAAAAAAAGGTACTTTACCGAACCCTTAAAAAAGGTTCGGTAGATGACGAAAAGCGTGCAAATGTGTTCAATGTTTCAAAAATAGAACAAAAAAATCTACGGAACCTTTAAAGGATCTTACCGTGTACCCAAGTGAAGATCATTTTTTCTTCGAAATCTTTTTAAGTTCCGTAGAGAAAAAAATAGGTTTTGTAGGAAAATACGGAACCTTTAGGGATTCGCAATAAATATAATGGCTTTATACAAAACCCAGTGCGAAACCTTGAGGTTTAATAGAAAACCCTACAGGTTCCGTATTTTCCTACAAAACCTATTTTTTTCTCTACGGAACTTACAAAGGTTTCGAAGAAAAAAGGATCTTCACTTGGGTACACGATAAGATCCATTAAAGGTTCCGTAGATTTTTTTATTCTATTTTTGAAACATTGAACACATTTGCACGCTTTTCGTCATCTACCGAACCTTTTTTTAAGGTTCGGTAAAGTACCTTCTTTTTTACAGTGTGGGTAGGTGCCCATACATATACCCATCAATCGATAGAGTATCCTCGATAACCCCATGGTCGGCCCGAACATGGCTACGTTTTGTTCTTACAATAAGAGAAAAAACGGCTCCTGAAATCTGATTGGGCTATTTTTGGACCAATCAAATGGCAGGATTCTATTTCTCAGTGATGGGGCAGGTGGGGACTCCTACATATACCCATCAATCGATAGAGCATCCTCGATAACCCTATGATTGGCTCGAACATGACTATCACTTGTCCTTACAATAAGAGAAAAAGGGGCTTCTGAAATCTGATTGGTCTATTTCTGGACCAATCAAATGGCAGGATCCTATTTCTCAGTGATGGGACGGATGGGCACCCCTACATATACCATCAATCGATAGAGCACCCACGATAACCCTATGATTGGCCCGAACATGCCCATCACTTGCCCTCACAATAAAGGGAAAAAAATTTGAACTCGCTCGGGTACCTTCTAGTAGTAAGACTTGAGAACCCACGAGTACCCCCAATAGTAGCACTTGAGGACCCAAGGGTATCGCCCTACAGTAGGACTTGAGGACCTATGCGTCCCGTATAGGGTAGCCCTGGAGGACTTATGGGTACCAGCCCTTGAGGACCTATCGGTACCCTTACAAAAAGTTCAGTTTGTTCGAATGAGCTGTTCTAAAAGTTCAGCTCATATGAAATGAGCTGTTTCAAAAGTTCAGTTCGCTCAAATGAGCTGTTCCAACAGTTCAGCTCATGTGAAATGAGCTGTTCCAACAGTTCAGCTCATGTGAAATGAGCTGTTCCAACAGTTCAGCTCATGTGAAATGAGCTGTTCCAACAGTTCTTTCGCCCATTGGAACGGAGTTCGTGAGCTGAGCTTGCGTACTCCTAATCATGAACCATATACATAAAGATTTTGTCGCTAGATCTATGCCAGTAAACCTACGTAGACATGATTATAAATTGATACCATCGAATCTTGGCTACATCCTTCTGGCAATATATTAAGCGTATTCGCTTGGCCTAGCCATCTGGTAATATACTATTGAGCCCATATCCTTACGCCAATACTCTTATACATAAGCCCTGATCACAATGCCTTGAGTAATTTCCATTTTTGCTGATTTTCTTCATTGACGAAAATTTTTCTAGATTCCAATATCATTGGATAAATTTATAACCGAAACGAATCTCGATCAAACGAAATCAGTTTTTTACACAGTATGTTTTTTAATTAGGTAACTCACTACAAAATCGCCCTTTACAATTACTGTTGAATATGGCTCTGAGTATAGTTCGGCGCTTCGTCTTGATCAGTTCCAACACTCATTTGAGATGCTAACCAATAGATTGAATAACGAACTACACTGTAAAAAAAAGGTAATTTACCGAACCCTCCAAAAAGGTTTCGTAGATGTCTAAAAGATTCCAAATGCATTCAAATGCTTAAAAAAATGGTTGTTAAAATCTACGAAACCAATTTTAAGTTCTGTACAGCGAAAAAAGGTTTCGTAAGAAAATACGAAACCTTCATAGTTTCCTAGTAAACCTTATGGTTTCGTATAAAACTATCGTGCGAAACCATAGGGTTTACTAGGAAACTATGAAGGATTCATATTTTCTTACGAAACCTTTTTTCTCTGTACAGAACTTAAAATTGGTTTCGTAGGAGATGGTTCGGAGAGTGTATCCGCGGACAGATCCTTTTAAGGTTTCGTAGATTTTAACAACCATTTTTATCAGCATTTAGACGCATTTGGAAGCTTTTAGACGCCTACAAAACCTTTTGGAGGGTTCGGTAGATTACCTTTTCCCCTCGACTGAAGGGAGGATCATATGAAAAAAAATAGTTTGCTTGCTTGCTTGTCGCAGGTCAAAAGAACATCGGGGTCAAAAAAACATCCGCTTAAAGAGCAATGCTCGGATATCTTCGACATCTGTTTTTCCTCCAACCACGTACTTTGAGCTTGGAAATTTAGCCAATCAGGGGTTTTCGATGTCGGGCTTTCGACCAATCAGATTCTTTGAGCTTGGAAATCCAGCCAATCAGGGGTTTTCGATATCGGGCTTTCGACCAATCAGATTTTTTCTGCATGGAAATTCAGCCAATCAGGGGTTTTCGATGTCGGGCTTTGGATCAATCAGATTTTTTTCTGCATGGAAATTCAGCCAATCAGGGGTTTTCGGTATCAGGCTTTCGACCAATCAGATTCTTTGAGCTTGGAAATCCAGCCAATCAGGGGTTTTCAATATTGGGCTTTCGACCAATCAGATTCTTTGTGCGTGGAAATTCAGCTTATCAGGGGTTTTCGATATTGGGCTTTCGACCAATCAGATTTTTTCTGCATGAAAATCTAGGAGGAAAGGGCGGACTTGAAGTAGAAAAGTACAGTAAAGTACAAAAAGTACTTCAAAGTCGCTCGAAATAGCTTAAAGTAGCTCATAGTAGCTTAAAGTAGCTCAAAGTACTTTCTAATTACGTTTAAGTAGCTTCAAATTACGTCAGAGTACTTGAAATTATGCTAAAGTACTTTAAACTATTCTTAATGATCTAGATATGCATAGAACAAAATTAAATAGTGTTGAAAAACTATGAATGATTAGTTTATTCACTTTTTACAACAGTAAATACTAGTAAAACAGGAAAAAAATGAAATGAATAAGTTTACTAATCATGACCAGATGTTTGTTGCATGACACGAGATAAACGATCACTTGATAATTTCGTCATTGTAAAGGTTGACGAAAGTAAATCGGGGTCGGGGAATCCGAATCTGAAGTTAGTTTTTCAAAATTTTGAATTGAATTTTTTGGGTGAAGGAAAGGATTTTTTGAGAAAATAACGATATTTTATAAAGGTTGACGAAAGTACATCGGGGTCGGGGAATTCGAATCTGAAGTCAGTTTCTAGAAATTTTGAATCGGGCTTTTAGGGTCAAGAAAAGGGTTTTTTGAGAAAATAACGATATTTTATAAAGGTTGACGAAAGCAAATCCAGGTCGGAGAACCCGAATCTCAAGTCAGCTGTTCAAAAACTCAGGTAGTTTTGTGTATGAGACAAATCATCCTTTTTTATCTGAATTATTGTCTAAGGAAAAAGTCAATTTTTTTAAAGCAAAAGGCATTTGAAAAAATGGAAACCCGAAATATGGACAATCCTTCTGCGTATTTGGAGTTTGTATTTGCTGTTTAGTTTCGGTAGCCTCTTCATAGTATCATTGTAGACATGAATCAGAGTGTGATCTAATGGGTTGAGTGTTTCAGTAAGTCGTAGTGTGATGAAACAGTGTTTACAAACCATTGGCACTCAGTCTAATGTGTGCGACATTGTGGGATTCATGATTATTCATAGTGGTTTGTGAGTTAACTGGCCTTTTTTGAGTGCACTCTGCTTAAGTCGAGAGAAGTAGCATTAAAAGAATCCTGTAAATGAAGTTACGGCCTGTAGGATAAATACTGAATAACCAATGATTGTTTTAATGTATTCCAAGAATGCAACAATGGACTATGAGCAAGGCCTGAGAGAAGTGTTGGCGAACTAGTGGTCGCTAAAATTGCGAACGTATTCTAATGTTGTTTAGCAAAAGATCTACGTGAAACCTGCATTTATCAAGAATAATCAACTAAGATTCTTCAAACCAGAAGCCCTAATAAAATTTTACCGTATTGGCTAAACCATTGGGTTAAAGAAATTAGGAATAAATAACAGGAAACTGTTGGTCCGAAGCTGCTCATGTGGAGCGATGGTGTTATAAATCTAATATTCTAAGTAAGAGCAATCTGTCATTTAACAGGGTTTAAGTGAAAAGAACTATCTTATGGGAGAAGAAGATCAGAGGTTGCAGCAGCTAGTCGCGGGTGGCGCCCCAGAGGGGCACCGACGAGCGACTAGCTGGTGCACTCGACAGTTGCATTTTGAAGGGCGTTAAATTAAAAAGATTTAGCAAGAGAATGTGAAGGGGTTAGATCTGATGAGTTTCAAAACGGACTCAAAGTGAAAAAAAAGGAGAAATATTTTTGTATGCATCCTAAGACCAGTTTTTCTCGAAGAATAGAATATAGTGACAATGTATGGATGGAAAACATCATTAAAACAGTTAAATTCACTCCATCGAAAACGAACTTGAAAGGAAAATAATTAGTTTTTCGGTTCGTATATTTTTTTTTGTGGATTTAGAATGTGCATTTGCTGAAGTAGATGATCAGCTAAAACAGTATGTCTTTTTCGGTTTTGCATAAATGTATGAAAAAGAAGAGAATAATTGGAAATTGTATGTTTGTTTTCGTCTTATGAAAATATTTATCAATTAAGTGAGTCATTTGTAGTTACTATGAAATGGTTTTTGACTATTTATTAGTTAAATGTACGCGATAAGAGTGAATAAGCTATTGAATTTGGTCGTGTTTGATACTTATAAGAAAGGTTCTTTCGTGTTTTTAAATCTATCATCTGCGGAAATATATACATGGATAGGCGTGGGTCTAACATTGAGACCTGGCATTAATTTGTCATATGCTATAATTACTATTATGAAAAGTGATACTTTTATCCTGGTATGTTTTCGGGAATTCTGATATGTGCAATGTCTAGCTACTGTTATTCAAAGAAAATAGTTTTGAAAAGGCATATGTGAATGATATCGTAGCTGTTGTATTACATGGACAATAAGAGTCTGTCGTTCAAGTGCACTTATGTAAAAGAAGGACTTAGCCGTGGCTGGTACCCGAAAGGAGCGCCAATGAACTGTTAATCGTTAACATTGCAAGCATACTACAGACTGATCTCACTAAAGATCTTTGTATCGGTTAGGCATTTTGAAGAATAGTGCACTAAGATTTCCTTAATGAGAACCTCAAAGAATATTCTGGTTTCTCAGTTCTACAATCAAATTGCGGAAATGAGAAATAATTCATGAGAAAACTTTTGTTTGAAAATTCCTGTCGATAATTCTAACGCTTTAGACTAACGAAGTTTTGAAATAGTAAATTCTGGACCAGGTGAATTTAACATACAGAGGGATAGTGTTGTGAAAACATGGGAGTAGACCTGGCAGCAATTAGTCGCTCGTCGGCACCCCTCCGGGGCGCCACTCGCGGCTAGCTGCTGCACTGAGTTATCTCCAGAAGTGCCGCTTCGAAGTGCTGGGATTCATTAAATAAAAGTCAATAGTCGAAGTCAAATGGGTCTGAATAAGGAATATCAGATACAAAAAGTTGAAAAAACTATGTCAACTCAAGGATGAGAACCGGTTTTTATGTTTCGACAAAATAACTGAATAGTTCGTCAGAATAAAAGTATTACTGAAAGAATTTATATTCGCTGCATCGGTAGTGAACATGAATGAAATAAAAGAATGTTTCTTTTGGAATATAGTTTTTGTTTGTATTAATTCAAGTATCTGAATGTACATTGATATATTCAAATTACCTGTCTAGTCTTATCACTACTTTGAATAAGAGCTGGTTGTACATATCAGATTTCGATTAGAGATCAGATATAATATGTTTTATTTTCGGCTAGGGGTTCCACAGAACTTCTATTTTCCTAGAGAACTCTATAGTCAACAGCATTATCGAGGAATGTTCTAGAATGTGTACAAATTTCTAGTAGAATTTTCAAAAAGTACTCTGCGTTTTCGTATAATTTTTGTGAACTTCTATTGCTATATCGTCTGTGAAAAATTGAATATGATATCTTGTTCAGTCGAGGGCTAAGCGAGTCGAAGCGACGAGCATTACTTGTTTTTTACAGTGTAGTTAATTAAAATAAAATGTTGTATATAGAACCGATCAGATTTGCGACGAACTTGTTTTCGATGACAAATTCCTTATGTAGTATTGAAACCGTGTCAGATATCCTAGTTCACTGCACTATGTATGTACTTTTTGACGAGAGAAGAAAACAGTGGACTTCAACACTTCAAGAGTTTTCAAAAGAGTTCAGGAAACTTCAGCAAATATGGATTTCAAATTTGAAGAGACTTCAGAAGGCTTGAAAAAAACATTCGAAAGATTTCGACACTTTATGATACTTCACACCCAAAGTCTCTGTTGTTTTCCCCTCTGCTAACATATATAAGAGCTTACAGAAAAAGTACTGTAGAAATCGCATAGACTCAAAGACATAAATGCACGCGTATAGATATAGGAGAACAAATTCCATATTTAATTTTCACCGACTCTAACATCATCGAATTAATTTATAACGGCAAATGAGTCTGAATCGAATATGCTCTGTGCTATATACGACATTTTATTTTAATTATTCAGCTCATTATCAAATCAATTTTGTTTCCATCTCAAATGGACATAGGAATTGTTGAAGTTGAAGTGCAGCACCACACTCATACCCAATGGAGATGCTAAAAAGGTTTATTTTGTAGTGAGCTGCTTAATTAAAATGAAATGTTGTATATAGAACCGATTAGATTCGATCCAAGCTCTATTGTGGCTTTAAATTCATTCCACGATCTTGAAATCGGCGAAAATCGTCGCCGTCAACAAAAATTTGGCGAAAACAGAGGTAACCTAAAGGTACTATAATCAAGTCCTACGTATAAGAATATTAGCATAAGAGTATAGGTGTAAGGATATAGAAATAACGGTATACGTTTAATAGTGTAGCCCATGTAATCAAAAAATGCACTTTCGACGCGTATAAACGCGTTTTTGTTGCAAACAGCGATATTTTGATGCGTTTTTCACAGAAGAGTGCTGCGAACGCTACTAAACGCACCTCGTACATGTCGTCTGAACGCGTTCAGAATTTATTCGTCGTTCATGAGCACTGATCAGAAAAAAACGCGTATACACACATTTAGACCTCCAATTCAAACGCGTTTGTACTCGTTCTAGAAAAGAGCCATTAGTGTATATCTGAAACAGGTAACAAACGCATGCAGACGCGTTTCGGAATCTCATGCAAAACACGTTTGTATGCATTTACGTTGCATTATCACTTGAATTCTGTCATGATTGAGAAAACCTAGTAGTATCCCAGTAAAACTGTCTTCTATCGCTACAAACAACGAAGTCTACTACAGTGAATACTTCTGCTGACTCAATAAAATTTCTACGGTGCATTAAAATGAGTAAATTGTCATAAAGTAGACAGGTGTTGGTCATAATAGCAGTCTTTATAGCTACCGATATTCAATCAGCAATACTAGTAATACCTAGAGTAAAAATGTAAACACAAGCTCAGCAAGTTGCATCATGACACAAATGCCATTTAAATTTTAAGATTAACTTAGAATCCTATATTATCGCATTAAATATCTATGAATGCCAGAAACTGAAAGCAAAAATGGATTTTTTAAAATCATTTGGTATTAGATGTAGGCATGTTGCTATTCATGCAAAACGACATATGTAGTAAACCTTAACACGTTTATCTATTATGTGAAGGCCAATTCTTTTCAAAACAAGTTTGTTCTCATTTTTCTTGATGATAAAATAATCAACGAAGGAGCGTAGGTAGAAGTTTACATTTGCTAGATAAATAAAATAAATAAACAATTCTTTCGTGTGTTAAAAATAAGGAAATATCCACTTTATCATTTACCATACCTGCTCTTATAAAAAACTGATAAGTACCCTTTTGAAGTGTGAGGTGATAAAAAATAAAACGCCTGTAAAGATGGACCTTTGCTTTTGTTTTCTATGAATACTCGAAAGAATTAAAATGTGGTGGGTAAAAACACATTAGCAGATAAGAGTTTTCTTTTTCAATATTTCAAATAAAATCTTAATTTTAGAACCCAATAATGTTTTCTCGTATCATTAGTCACTAAAAGAAGCACAATTAATACTTGTAACCATCTAATCGTCTATTAATCTATCACACAATGTTCTTATTTTCTATCAAATTTCTTTATTTTTTGAGTATTAAAGATTTTTATTTTTTAATTTGGTCTTAAAAACAACCAGATATTGTTCTATCATGATTTCATACACACACATTTTCTATTTACGTTTATTTTACAAAATAAAACAATTGGGTACGCAATTTTCTACATGTGAAAAATCTTGTAGTAACATTCATTCAAGTGACCCATGAACATAACGTCCTTATCGACTGGCGTTTGGCTCAATGGATGTTACGTTCGGTTTGTAATCTATTGACTATCGGTTCGAATCTTAGTTCAAGTTGTCGAATAAAAATTACCATAATATTGCTCACAGTATCAGAATGCTATACTATAGTTCGCTATGGTGTCCTGGTTCGATTCCAACATGAAATAATAACTATTTTGTGAAACACAATCTGAAAGGAGTGTTGTAGTGTTTAGGGGTAGAAATTTGGACCCATACCCCCCCCCCCCCCCCCCACAGACCGTGACAGAGAATCAAGGGTACCCATCGCAGACCGTGACAGAGAACCCTGGTACCCATCACAGACAGTGACAGAGAATCCAGGGTACCCATCACAGACCGTGACAGAGAACCCTGGTACCCATCACAGAGCGTGACAGAGAACCCCGTTACCCATCACAGACCGTGACAGAGAACCCTGGTACCCATCACAGACCGTGATAGAGAAC
>CAJNOP010003845.1:0-11860 GCA_905250075.1 Rotaria sp. Silwood1 | reverse complement strand
TTATTTGAGATTTTTGGGATTATTTGGGATTATTTGGGATTATTTGGTATTTTTTCGGATTTAAAATCCCAAATAATCCGCTTTTTCCCCCTTGTATATATATATATATATATATATATATATATCAATCGACTAACAGTGTGTTATGATGCTGTGAAATCAAGAATGAGGAAAGTCCTATTATACCCTGATCAGGAGAAAAATTGTAAAAATAAACAAGTTGAGAGAGCATCAAAACTCACTCGAAAGCACAAAGAAAAAAGACAAGGCGCCTGCCTTGTAATGAATGAAAGCTAAGAGCAACGGTTCCTAAATAATTTTACTGCCTCAAGCAAAGCAAAGGAACACTAATAACAGGAGTATACTGTAATGAAAAAAGATGACAGACCATCAGTCTATACATCAATGCATTCAATAGATTATGATATGAGCAAATTGTTTTCTCTCTAAATAGATAGTACGCATGTGCGCCTGCCGGACAGAAAACATTTGATGTGTTTTCATAATGAAATAGAGAGTTCAAATCATGTATTCGAACAGATATTCGTAAGACTAATCTCGTGTAACATTTTAATCTATTCAATTCTTATGTTCTTATTTTGAAAACAAAATCAATCTTCAGTATGAGAACTTATACGGTATCAATTGAAAAATTTTGCTCTGGCAAACATCTTCTAACGATTTTTGTAGATCCTGCTCAAGTTTTCACATGCCTCAGCCTACTCTCATCAAATGTACAAAAAACATGTTCTACTAGAAAAAGTGTATGCAACTCATATGATGCACCATCATCGCACGACTATATTCTCGGAACTAGATGAAATCAACCGGATTCTGACAATCAAATCCTATCGGATCCGTCTCTCTGATTTCATCGGAATCCAGTAATCGGAATACGTGGGAAATTATGAGAATCAATTGAGATCCGATCGGATTCGGTCATCGAAATTCATCGAGTTGAGGCAGAGTCGACGGAATCCGATGGCGCACATTTGATCTCGGTTTATATGTAAGAAATAGTGTAATTTATGACACCATTGGTAAAAACCTACTGTTAACCTTTATTATATCTTTCTGAAGAAAAAAACGCGCGATAAAGACAGATATTGTTATTCAAACGCACTACAAAGATATAACTTATATACAAGAAAAAATGCATTGCATACACTCTAAAAAAATAAGTACTTTCCTGAACCCTTCAAAAAGGTTTCGTAGGTTTTCAAAAGCTTCCAAATTCGTCCAAACGCCTAAAAAAGGATTCTTAAAATCTACGAAACTTTAAAAGGATCTGACCGCGGATACACGGTCGGAACCATCTCCTACGAAACCTTTATAGTTTCCTCGTAAACCTTATGGTTTCGCACTATCGGTTTTATACGAAACCATAAGGTTTACGAGGAAACTATAGAGGTTTCGTATTTTCTTACGAAACCTTTTTTCTCTGTACGAAACCTAAAATAGGTTTCGTAGGAGATGGTTCGGAGGGTGTATCCGCGGACAGATCGTTTTAAGGTTTCGTAGATTTTAACAACCATTTTTTTAAGCATTTGGACGCATTTGGAAGCTTTTGAAAACCTACGAAACCTTTTTGGAGGGTTCAGGAAAGTACTTATTTTTTTACAGTGTATATATAATACAAATACAAAGAAGGGGGAAAAACCAAGTAAAATAAGGGAGAAAGCAATCATCCAAAAATGACACAAGGCAAACAAAATTTGATATTGAGAAAGTAGTGAAAACAGAACGAAAAAAATAAAAATATCACGGTTAAATTGACTTATCAATGCCATCAGGTAAAAAACCCTTTTTTCACAGACCGAACATTACGATAATCATAAAATATCGTATACGAACATTTAAGATGTCATCCACGAAGGTAAACGCGCAAAATATATCCGAATACGAGTCGCAAATTAATTTTTTCGTATGCATCGAATATAGTAACATGCGTACAGCGTTTACAACCATGCTCTATCTTATAATGGTTGTGCTTCCAACGGAAACGGTATTGTGCACTACAACTGACGATCATACATTCACATAAAAATCATGATACGACCGCGATGAACAGGAATGGAAGCAATGAGTAAACCTCTGTTTGCTTATCGTAATACATATGCTCTTTCGCATATACTTCAAACCTCTAACTTTACATATGTACCGTTAAACTTGTATCATGAATAGGGGTATGCAAGCTCAGCTCAAGCTCACAAATAATGAGTCGTTGAAAACGCTCACTGAGACGAACTGAACTATTCGAACAGTTCATTTGAGCGAACTGACCTTTCTCAAACAGCTCATCTCACATGAGCTGAACTGTTAGAACAGCTCATTTGAACGAACCGAGCTTTTGAAACAGCTCATTTCATATGAGCTGAACTGTTAGAACAGCTCACTCGAACGAACCGAGCTTTTTCAACAGCTCATTTCATATGAGCCGAACTCTTCGAACAGCTCATTCGAACGAACCTAACTATTTCTAGGGGTACTCATAGGTTCTCGAGGGCTACCCTATAGGGGTGCCCATAGGTCCTCAAGTCCTATTACTGGGGGATACCCTTGGGTCCTCAAGTCCTATTATTAGGGGATACCCTTGAGTCCTCAAGTCCTATTATTGGGGGATACCCTTGGGTCCTCAACTCCTATTATTGGGGGTACCCTTTGGCCCTCAAGTCCTATTATTGGGGAATGTCCTTGAATCTTCAAGTCCTATTATTGGGGGATGTCCTTGGCTCCTCAAGTCCTATTATTGGGGGTACCCTTGGGTCCTCAAGGACAAATGCCAAAGCTGTATTTTCGCTGTGTTTCACTGCACTGTAAAAAAAAAGGTACTTTACCGAACCCTTAAAAAAGGTTCGGTAGATGACGAAAAGCGTGCAAATGTGTTCAATGTTTCAAAAATAGAACAAAAAAATCTACGGAACCTTTAAAGGATCTTACCGTGTACCCAAGTGAAGATCATTTTTTCTTCGAAATCTTTTTAAGTTCCGTAGAGAAAAAAATAGGTTTTGTAGGAAAATACGGAACCTTTAGGGATTCGCAATAAATATAATGGCTTTATACAAAACCCAGTGCGAAACCTTGAGGTTTAATAGAAAACCCTACAGGTTCCGTATTTTCCTACAAAACCTATTTTTTTCTCTACGGAACTTACAAAGGTTTCGAAGAAAAAAGGATCTTCACTTGGGTACACGATAAGATCCATTAAAGGTTCCGTAGATTTTTTTATTCTATTTTTGAAACATTGAACACATTTGCACGCTTTTCGTCATCTACCGAACCTTTTTTTAAGGTTCGGTAAAGTACCTTCTTTTTTACAGTGTGGGTAGGTGCCCATACATATACCCATCAATCGATAGAGTATCCTCGATAACCCCATGGTCGGCCCGAACATGGCTACGTTTTGTTCTTACAATAAGAGAAAAAACGGCTCCTGAAATCTGATTGGGCTATTTTTGGACCAATCAAATGGCAGGATTCTATTTCTCAGTGATGGGGCAGGTGGGGACTCCTACATATACCCATCAATCGATAGAGCATCCTCGATAACCCTATGATTGGCTCGAACATGACTATCACTTGTCCTTACAATAAGAGAAAAAGGGGCTTCTGAAATCTGATTGGTCTATTTCTGGACCAATCAAATGGCAGGATCCTATTTCTCAGTGATGGGACGGATGGGCACCCCTACATATACCATCAATCGATAGAGCACCCACGATAACCCTATGATTGGCCCGAACATGCCCATCACTTGCCCTCACAATAAAGGGAAAAAAATTTGAACTCGCTCGGGTACCTTCTAGTAGTAAGACTTGAGAACCCACGAGTACCCCCAATAGTAGCACTTGAGGACCCAAGGGTATCGCCCTACAGTAGGACTTGAGGACCTATGCGTCCCGTATAGGGTAGCCCTGGAGGACTTATGGGTACCAGCCCTTGAGGACCTATCGGTACCCTTACAAAAAGTTCAGTTTGTTCGAATGAGCTGTTCTAAAAGTTCAGCTCATATGAAATGAGCTGTTTCAAAAGTTCAGTTCGCTCAAATGAGCTGTTCCAACAGTTCAGCTCATGTGAAATGAGCTGTTCCAACAGTTCAGCTCATGTGAAATGAGCTGTTCCAACAGTTCAGCTCATGTGAAATGAGCTGTTCCAACAGTTCTTTCGCCCATTGGAACGGAGTTCGTGAGCTGAGCTTGCGTACTCCTAATCATGAACCATATACATAAAGATTTTGTCGCTAGATCTATGCCAGTAAACCTACGTAGACATGATTATAAATTGATACCATCGAATCTTGGCTACATCCTTCTGGCAATATATTAAGCGTATTCGCTTGGCCTAGCCATCTGGTAATATACTATTGAGCCCATATCCTTACGCCAATACTCTTATACATAAGCCCTGATCACAATGCCTTGAGTAATTTCCATTTTTGCTGATTTTCTTCATTGACGAAAATTTTTCTAGATTCCAATATCATTGGATAAATTTATAACCGAAACGAATCTCGATCAAACGAAATCAGTTTTTTACACAGTATGTTTTTTAATTAGGTAACTCACTACAAAATCGCCCTTTACAATTACTGTTGAATATGGCTCTGAGTATAGTTCGGCGCTTCGTCTTGATCAGTTCCAACACTCATTTGAGATGCTAACCAATAGATTGAATAACGAACTACACTGTAAAAAAAAGGTAATTTACCGAACCCTCCAAAAAGGTTTCGTAGATGTCTAAAAGATTCCAAATGCATTCAAATGCTTAAAAAAATGGTTGTTAAAATCTACGAAACCAATTTTAAGTTCTGTACAGCGAAAAAAGGTTTCGTAAGAAAATACGAAACCTTCATAGTTTCCTAGTAAACCTTATGGTTTCGTATAAAACTATCGTGCGAAACCATAGGGTTTACTAGGAAACTATGAAGGATTCATATTTTCTTACGAAACCTTTTTTCTCTGTACAGAACTTAAAATTGGTTTCGTAGGAGATGGTTCGGAGAGTGTATCCGCGGACAGATCCTTTTAAGGTTTCGTAGATTTTAACAACCATTTTTATCAGCATTTAGACGCATTTGGAAGCTTTTAGACGCCTACAAAACCTTTTGGAGGGTTCGGTAGATTACCTTTTCCCCTCGACTGAAGGGAGGATCATATGAAAAAAAATAGTTTGCTTGCTTGCTTGTCGCAGGTCAAAAGAACATCGGGGTCAAAAAAACATCCGCTTAAAGAGCAATGCTCGGATATCTTCGACATCTGTTTTTCCTCCAACCACGTACTTTGAGCTTGGAAATTTAGCCAATCAGGGGTTTTCGATGTCGGGCTTTCGACCAATCAGATTCTTTGAGCTTGGAAATCCAGCCAATCAGGGGTTTTCGATATCGGGCTTTCGACCAATCAGATTTTTTCTGCATGGAAATTCAGCCAATCAGGGGTTTTCGATGTCGGGCTTTGGATCAATCAGATTTTTTTCTGCATGGAAATTCAGCCAATCAGGGGTTTTCGGTATCAGGCTTTCGACCAATCAGATTCTTTGAGCTTGGAAATCCAGCCAATCAGGGGTTTTCAATATTGGGCTTTCGACCAATCAGATTCTTTGTGCGTGGAAATTCAGCTTATCAGGGGTTTTCGATATTGGGCTTTCGACCAATCAGATTTTTTCTGCATGAAAATCTAGGAGGAAAGGGCGGACTTGAAGTAGAAAAGTACAGTAAAGTACAAAAAGTACTTCAAAGTCGCTCGAAATAGCTTAAAGTAGCTCATAGTAGCTTAAAGTAGCTCAAAGTACTTTCTAATTACGTTTAAGTAGCTTCAAATTACGTCAGAGTACTTGAAATTATGCTAAAGTACTTTAAACTATTCTTAATGATCTAGATATGCATAGAACAAAATTAAATAGTGTTGAAAAACTATGAATGATTAGTTTATTCACTTTTTACAACAGTAAATACTAGTAAAACAGGAAAAAAATGAAATGAATAAGTTTACTAATCATGACCAGATGTTTGTTGCATGACACGAGATAAACGATCACTTGATAATTTCGTCATTGTAAAGGTTGACGAAAGTAAATCGGGGTCGGGGAATCCGAATCTGAAGTTAGTTTTTCAAAATTTTGAATTGAATTTTTTGGGTGAAGGAAAGGATTTTTTGAGAAAATAACGATATTTTATAAAGGTTGACGAAAGTACATCGGGGTCGGGGAATTCGAATCTGAAGTCAGTTTCTAGAAATTTTGAATCGGGCTTTTAGGGTCAAGAAAAGGGTTTTTTGAGAAAATAACGATATTTTATAAAGGTTGACGAAAGCAAATCCAGGTCGGAGAACCCGAATCTCAAGTCAGCTGTTCAAAAACTCAGGTAGTTTTGTGTATGAGACAAATCATCCTTTTTTATCTGAATTATTGTCTAAGGAAAAAGTCAATTTTTTTAAAGCAAAAGGCATTTGAAAAAATGGAAACCCGAAATATGGACAATCCTTCTGCGTATTTGGAGTTTGTATTTGCTGTTTAGTTTCGGTAGCCTCTTCATAGTATCATTGTAGACATGAATCAGAGTGTGATCTAATGGGTTGAGTGTTTCAGTAAGTCGTAGTGTGATGAAACAGTGTTTACAAACCATTGGCACTCAGTCTAATGTGTGCGACATTGTGGGATTCATGATTATTCATAGTGGTTTGTGAGTTAACTGGCCTTTTTTGAGTGCACTCTGCTTAAGTCGAGAGAAGTAGCATTAAAAGAATCCTGTAAATGAAGTTACGGCCTGTAGGATAAATACTGAATAACCAATGATTGTTTTAATGTATTCCAAGAATGCAACAATGGACTATGAGCAAGGCCTGAGAGAAGTGTTGGCGAACTAGTGGTCGCTAAAATTGCGAACGTATTATAATGTTGTTTAGCAAAAGATCTACGTGAAACCTGCATTTATCAAGAATAATCAACTAAGATTCTTCAAACCAGAAGCCCTAATAAAATTTTACCGTATTGGCTAAACCATTGGGTTAAAGAAATTAGGAATAAATAACAGGAAACTGTTGGTCCGAAGCTGCTCATGTGGAGCGATGGTGTTATAAATCTAATATTCTAAGTAAGAGCAATCTGTCATTTAACAGGGTTTAAGTGAAAAGAACTATCTTATGGGAGAAGAAGATCAGAGGTTGCAGCAGCTAGTCGCGGGTGGCGCCCCAGAGGGGCACCGACGAGCGACTAGCTGGTGCACTCGACAGTTGCATTTTGAAGGGCGTTAAATTAAAAAGATTTAGCAAGAGAATGTGAAGGGGTTAGATCTGATGAGTTTCAAAACGGACTCAAAGTGAAAAAAAAGGAGAAATATTTTTGTATGCATCCTAAGACCAGTTTTTCTCGAAGAATAGAATATAGTGACAATGTATGGATGGAAAACATCATTAAAACAGTTAAATTCACTCCATCGAAAACGAACTTGAAAGGAAAATAATTAGTTTTTCGGTTCGTATATTTTTTTTTGTGGATTTAGAATGTGCATTTGCTGAAGTAGATGATCAGCTAAAACAGTATGTCTTTTTCGGTTTTGCATAAATGTATGAAAAAGAAGAGAATAATTGGAAATTGTATGTTTGTTTTCGTCTTATGAAAATATTTATCAATTAAGTGAGTCATTTGTAGTTACTATGAAATGGTTTTTGACTATTTATTAGTTAAATGTACGCGATAAGAGTGAATAAGCTATTGAATTTGGTCGTGTTTGATACTTATAAGAAAGGTTCTTTCGTGTTTTTAAATCTATCATCTGCGGAAATATATACATGGATAGGCGTGGGTCTAACATTGAGACCTGGCATTAATTTGTCATATGCTATAATTACTATTATGAAAAGTGATACTTTTATCCTGGTATGTTTTCGGGAATTCTGATATGTGCAATGTCTAGCTACTGTTATTCAAAGAAAATAGTTTTGAAAAGGCATATGTGAATGATATCGTAGCTGTTGTATTACATGGACAATAAGAGTCTGTCGTTCAAGTGCACTTATGTAAAAGAAGGACTTAGCCGTGGCTGGTACCCGAAAGGAGCGCCAATGAACTGTTAATCGTTAACATTGCAAGCATACTACAGACTGATCTCACTAAAGATCTTTGTATCGGTTAGGCATTTTGAAGAATAGTGCACTAAGATTTCCTTAATGAGAACCTCAAAGAATATTCTGGTTTCTCAGTTCTACAATCAAATTGCGGAAATGAGAAATAATTCATGAGAAAACTTTTGTTTGAAAATTCCTGTCGATAATTCTAACGCTTTAGACTAACGAAGTTTTGAAATAGTAAATTCTGGACCAGGTGAATTTAACATACAGAGGGATAGTGTTGTGAAAACATGGGAGTAGACCTGGCAGCAATTAGTCGCTCGTCGGCACCCCTCCGGGGCGCCACTCGCGGCTAGCTGCTGCACTGAGTTATCTCCAGAAGTGCCGCTTCGAAGTGCTGGGATTCATTAAATAAAAGTCAATAGTCGAAGTCAAATGGGTCTGAATAAGGAATATCAGATACAAAAAGTTGAAAAAACTATGTCAACTCAAGGATGAGAACCGGTTTTTATGTTTCGACAAAATAACTGAATAGTTCGTCAGAATAAAAGTATTACTGAAAGAATTTATATTCGCTGCATCGGTAGTGAACATGAATGAAATAAAAGAATGTTTCTTTTGGAATATAGTTTTTGTTTGTATTAATTCAAGTATCTGAATGTACATTGATATATTCAAATTACCTGTCTAGTCTTATCACTACTTTGAATAAGAGCTGGTTGTACATATCAGATTTCGATTAGAGATCAGATATAATATGTTTTATTTTCGGCTAGGGGTTCCACAGAACTTCTATTTTCCTAGAGAACTCTATAGTCAACAGCATTATCGAGGAATGTTCTAGAATGTGTACAAATTTCTAGTAGAATTTTCAAAAAGTACTCTGCGTTTTCGTATAATTTTTGTGAACTTCTATTGCTATATCGTCTGTGAAAAATTGAATATGATATCTTGTTCAGTCGAGGGCTAAGCGAGTCGAAGCGACGAGCATTACTTGTTTTTTACAGTGTAGTTAATTAAAATAAAATGTTGTATATAGAACCGATCAGATTTGCGACGAACTTGTTTTCGATGACAAATTCCTTATGTAGTATTGAAACCGTGTCAGATATCCTAGTTCACTGCACTATGTATGTACTTTTTGACGAGAGAAGAAAACAGTGGACTTCAACACTTCAAGAGTTTTCAAAAGAGTTCAGGAAACTTCAGCAAATATGGATTTCAAATTTGAAGAGACTTCAGAAGGCTTGAAAAAAACATTCGAAAGATTTCGACACTTTATGATACTTCACACCCAAAGTCTCTGTTGTTTTCCCCTCTGCTAACATATATAAGAGCTTACAGAAAAAGTACTGTAGAAATCGCATAGACTCAAAGACATAAATGCACGCGTATAGATATAGGAGAACAAATTCCATATTTAATTTTCACCGACTCTAACATCATCGAATTAATTTATAACGGCAAATGAGTCTGAATCGAATATGCTCTGTGCTATATACGACATTTTATTTTAATTATTCAGCTCATTATCAAATCAATTTTGTTTCCATCTCAAATGGACATAGGAATTGTTGAAGTTGAAGTGCAGCACCACACTCATACCCAATGGAGATGCTAAAAAGGTTTATTTCGTAGTGAGCTGCTTAATTAAAATGAAATGTTGTATATAGAACCGATTAGATTCGATCCAAGCTCTATTGTGGCTTTAAATTCATTCCACGATCTTGAAATCGGCGAAAATCGTCGCCGTCAACAAAAATTTGGCGAAAACAGAGGTAACCTAAAGGTACTATAATCAAGTCCTACGTATAAGAATATTAGCATAAGAGTATAGGTGTAAGGATATAGAAATAACGGTATACGTTTAATAGTGTAGCCCATGTAATCAAAAAATGCACTTTCGACGCGTATAAACGCGTTTTTGTTGCAAACAGCGATATTTTGATGCGTTTTTCACAGAAGAGTGCTGCGAACGCTACTAAACGCACCTCGTACATGTCGTCTGAACGCGTTCAGAATTTATTCGTCGTTCATGAGCACTGATCAGAAAAAACGCGTATACACACATTTAGACCTCCAATTCAAACGCGTTTGTACTCGTTCTAGAAAAGAGCCATTAGTGTATATCTGAAACAGGTAACAAACGCATGCAGACGCGTTTCGGAATCTCATGCAAAACACGTTTGTATGCATTTACGTTGCATTATCACTTGAATTCTGTCATGATTGAGAAAACCTAGTAGTATCCCAGTAAAACTGTCTTCTATCGCTACAAACAACGAAGTCTACTACAGTGAATACTTCTGCTGACTCAATAAAATTTCTACGGTGCATTAAAATGAGTAAATTGTCATAAAGTAGACAGGTGTTGGTCATAATAGCAGTCTTTATAGCTACCGATATTCAATCAGCAATACTAGTAATACCTAGAGTAAAAATGTAAACACAAGCTCAGCAAGTTGCATCATGACACAAATGCCATTTAAATTTTAAGATTAACTTAGAATCCTATATTATCGCATTAAATATCTATGAATGCCAGAAACTGAAAGCAAAAATGGATTTTTTAAAATCATTTGGTATTAGATGTAGGCATGTTGCTATTCATGCAAAACGACATATGTAGTAAACCTTAACACGTTTATCTATTATGTGAAGGCCAATTCTTTTCAAAACAAGTTTGTTCTCATTTTTCTTGATGATAAAATAATCAACGAAGGAGCGTAGGTAGAAGTTTACATTTGCTAGATAAATAAAATAAATAAACAATTCTTTCGTGTGTTAAAAATAAGGAAATATCCACTTTATCATTTACCATACCTGCTCTTATAAAAAACTGATAAGTACCCTTTTGAAGTGTGAGGTGATAAAAAATAAAACGCCTGTAAAGATGGACCTTTGCTTTTGTTTTCTATGAATACTCGAAAGAATTAAAATGTGGTGGGTAAAAACACATTAGCAGATAAGAGTTTTCTTTTTCAATATTTCAAATAAAATCTTAATTTTAGAACCCAATAATGTTTTCTCGTATCATTAGTCACTAAAAGAAGCACAATTAATACTTGTAACCATCTAATCGTCTATTAATCTATCACACAATGTTCTTATTTTCTATCAAATTTCTTTATTTTTTGAGTATTAAAGATTTTTATTTTTTAATTTGGTCTTAAAAACAACCAGATATTGTTCTATCATGATTTCATACACACACATTTTCTATTTACGTTTATTTTACAAAATAAAACAATTGGGTACGCAATTTTCTACATGTGAAAAATCTTGTAGTAACATTCATTCAAGTGACCCATGAACATAACGTCCTTATCGACTGGCGTTTGGCTCAATGGATGTTACGTTCGGTTTGTAATCTATTGACTATCGGTTCGAATCTTAGTTCAAGTTGTCGAATAAAAATTACCATAATATTGCTCACAGTATCAGAATGCTATACTATAGTTCGCTATGGTGTCCTGGTTCGATTCCAACATGAAATAATAACTATTTTGTGAAACACAATCTGAAAGGAGTGTTGTAGTGTTTAGGGGTAGAAATTTGGACCCATACCCCCCCCCCCCCCCCCCACAGACCGTGACAGAGAATCAAGGGTACCCATCGCAGACCGTGACAGAGAACCCTGGTACCCATCACAGACAGTGACAGAGAATCCAGGGTACCCATCACAGACCGTGACAGAGAACCCTGGTACCCATCACAGAGCGTGACAGAGAACCCCGTTACCCATCACAGACCGTGACAGAGAACCCTGGTACCCATCACAGACCGTGATAGAGAAC